>ML368107.1:0-37644 GCA_005239525.1 Nicotiana knightiana | reverse complement strand
AGGTGGAGGAGATGTAGATAATGGAGAAGATCAAGGTGATAAGGATTACAGTAAAGAAAACCATCTTACTGATGAACAAAGAATAACAAGTCTCAAAACATTCGATATACAAGTACAAGGAAAGGGTGACCTTGAGGAAATATGTATATTGGAAGATCCTGGGGATCCTGGGGACCCAGGTGGGGCAGTAGATATGATAGTTGAGAAGACAAAAGCTGGAGGCATTGACAAACCAAATGCCAGTGCAAAAGGAAAAAGAGAAATAGCTAGTAAATTACAATTGGAAGTTGGAATTGTTCCAGAAAATCAATCCCAAATTGAGGTTAATAAAGGAGCCAGAAACTTGACAGTTATGCAGAAGAACACAGATAATTTGGTAGCTGGGGAAAATATTATACAACACGATATTGCCAACAACGATATGGATGAGGAGTCCTTAGCACAGNAGGCCTTTGAAAGATTGATAACAATGCACAAAAAACACCATTTTGAATTTATAGGAATTATGGAACCTAAGCAACAAGCTAGCAAGATGGAGAGATACAGAAAAAGAATTGGATTAGCTCAGGCAGTAGTAAATGTCTCTAATAAAATTTGGCTTTCATTGATGAAGTCTTTGAAGTGACATTATATATAATCTGGTGCAGCATCTTACGCTAAAACTTATTCATACTGAATCTCATGTGGAACTCATGCTCACACTGGTATATGCCAAATGTGATGCAATAGAAAGAATAGAGTTATGGGACTCCATGTATGCTTTAGCATCTGACATGACACTACCATGGCTTGTGGGGGGTGATTTCAATGTCATTTTGGATGAGGAGGAGAAGTTTGGAGGTTTACCAGTGTCTATTAATGAGGTTGATGACTTCAGACACTGCATTAACACATGTAACTTAGCAGACTTGGGATTTAAGGGTAGTATATTCACATGGTGGAATGGAAGAACTGAGGAAGATTGTATTTTCAAGAGATTGGATAGGTGCCTTGGCAACATTGAACTACAACAGACCTTTCCTGGTCTAGAAGTCACTCACTTATCTAAAATAGGTTCTGATCATTGCCCTATGTTATTGAAATGTGATATAGAAGTAACACCAATCAAGAAACCATTCAGATTCCTTAATTTCTAGGTAAAACATGATACATCAAAGAGGTGGTCAAGGAGAACTGGACAACTGACTTTAGTGTTAATCCTTTTGTGATCTTCAATCATAAACTGAAAAAGCTAAAAAAAGCATTGTCCAGATGGAGTAAAAATACATATGGGGACATATTTCAGAAAATTGCTAGCTTGGAAGAAGTTGTGATGGTTCATGAAAGACAGTTTGAAGCTGCTCCTACTCAGATGAATAGGCAGAGATTGCAGAGGGTACAAGCTGAAATGATCAAATACTTGGCACTGGAGGAANCTGACTTTAGTGCTAATCCTTTTGTGATCTTCAATCATAAACTGAAAAAGCTAAAAAAAGCATTGTCCAGATGGAGTAAAAATACATATGGGGACATATTTCAGAAAATTGCTAGCTTGGAAGAAGTTGTGATGGTTCATGAAAGACAGTTTGAAGCTGCACCTACTCAGATGAATAGGCAGAGATTGCAGAGGGTACAAGATGAAATGATCAAATATTTGGCACTGGAGGAACAATTCTGGAGACAAAAAGCTAGCATGAATTGGTTCAAAGATGGGGATAGAAATACANCAGTTTGGAGTGGACGAGGAGATACATAATGTGAGTGATTTGGTGGAAAATTCTGCTTGGAATGGAGATAGATTAAACATAGTTATGCCAGAAGAATTTGCACAACACATCATATATAATGTCTCACCTCCAGTAATGCAAAACACACTGGACATGCCCATCTGGATGCTGGAAACAACAGGTAATTTCAGTATCATATCTGTATGGGAATATTTGAGAAAGAGAGACAATCCTAGCTTGGTATATAAAATTATGTGGGTAAAGGGATTGCCCTTCAAGATTTCTTTCTTTATGTGGAAGGTTTGTAAAGCTAGATTGC
This sequence comes from Nicotiana knightiana, assembly GCA_005239525.1. Taxonomy (NCBI): domain Eukaryota; kingdom Viridiplantae; phylum Streptophyta; class Magnoliopsida; order Solanales; family Solanaceae; genus Nicotiana; species Nicotiana knightiana. The sequence continues at coordinate 35,619 of ML368107.1, read as the reverse complement.
CTCTGGATGATTTTATGAAAAGACCGGGACATTGTATGCCATCTAAATGTTGGTGTTGTGCTGAGCCCAAGGAAGAAACATTGGTGCACCTATTTTATACATCGAATGCTGCTAAAACAGTGTGGAAATACTTCACTCAAAGAGCTGGAATTTCAATAGAAAGGTTGACACTACACCAAACTATCACTAAATGCTGGACTGCTCAAGTTATTCCTAGAATCAAGCCAATAATGCAGGCCCTCCCAGCATGTATTTTGTGGGAATTGTGGAAGAGGAGAAACAGTTTGAAATATAGGGAGGTCGTATCAGTCAGTCGAGTAGTATATCAAGTATCTATAACTTTACAAGCACTGGTACAAGTAAGGAAACAAGGACTAAATGTTCCTCATAGATGGTCAGAATTGATCAATATGCTACAGAATTACACGCCTAAACTTAAACATGAGAAAGTAATATGGAAACTACCTGAAGAAGGATGGATTAAGGTGAACTGTGATGGGGCAAGCAGAGGGAATCCAGGTAGAAGTGGCATTGGTTTTTGTCTTAGGGATGATAGGGGTGATGTCAAGTATGCACCAGGAAGAGAAATAGAGGAAAGCTCAAATAATGAAGCAGAGGTCAAGGCCATGGTTGAAGCATTGAGAGTGTGCAAGGCAATGAATTATTTGCAGATCTGTTTGCAAACAGATTCGATGTTACTAAAAAACATAATAGAAGGATTGTGGAAACCTCCTTGGACTATCATAGACCAGATTGAGGAGATAATGAAATTTAAAGAGGAACACAACATCAAGGTCTCACACACATATAGAGAAGGAAATAGACTGGCTGATCATTTAGCAAATTATGCCCTGGATGTAGAAGATATTGAATGCTATGACTATTGGGAGCTAGATGCAATTGGCAGGAGGATAGTAAATGAAGACAAGCACCAATGGCCATATCTCAGGATCAAGGTTGCAAGAAACTAAATGAAACAAAGGGAGGAAGAGATCATAATCAAGAGGAGAGTGTGATGATCTATTTTGGAGCCTTAGCTTGTCAAGTATCAGATGGATATGAACAAATCAGTAATGAGGAGTTCATGGTTGTCCATTTTTACACTAACTTTGTTGTCTGTTTTGCAGGTACAATTTCAGTGCTACTGTCCTCTGAATTGCCAGAATTGGGGATAGCAGTGCCTAGCATTCATTCCACTGGAAGGACAGTCAGGATAGGAAATAGCATCGAAGGAAGAAAGAAAAATCACCAGGAAATGATACAATACTTATACCTGTCACTCACTACGACTTCCAAGGGTGGTATTAGCACTATGTGCTCATTCCCTGGAAGAAGCAAAGGTGACATGCATAAGTATGTGGAAGAAAAGATGGAAGAATGATACCTTATGTACTGAACAACAGTCGTGTTGAAACACAGATACATTATAACACAAAGGTATCAGTTGGTGAAAGATATTAATGCAAAACAAAGAGAATACACATGCCAAAGGAATCAAAATAGTATAACTGGACTGTCCATAAGTTCAGTATGCTTTACTTGGTTTTCCCTAAGGATAACTGGAAACAAATGTGCAAGGTCTAAAACTGGTATGGTTATAAGGCTAACTATGGAGACAGTGAAGCAAGAAGCTGATAGCCACAAAAGGGATCGAATTCAAACAGTTGATATGAAATGCAGATTAACATTCTGGATCTTACTTGAAGCAATGATTATGAACTACACATGGATCGAGCAGCACAGCATGAGTGAGTATCAAGGCAACAAAGTTTACACATTATCTTGGATAGTTCTTATGCAAATTTTAGACAATAGTGTTCATAGTATTAGTATTTCAGTGTGTAATATCAAGTTTGGGATGTTCAAGCCCAAATTTGATAATAGGATTTATGTAATAGGCATAAATTATGGTTTTGCACCTTGCAAGACGACATGATACTTTGTGTTATTTTACTATATATAAATAAAAACTAGCCCTAGGCACTGCCTAGTGGATTGCTTAAAAAAAATCTATGCATAATCAACGTTTTTGATGTTAAGAGACGTGTTTTTGAGGCTCGACCTAGTTGAAATGAGGTGCTAGGGTTGGTTGGTGGTTTTGGTTGAGGTCCTGGGGGCCTCGGGGTCATTTTGGATGCTTAATGGGAGAATTTGAGACTTAGCTGCTGCTAAACCAGGCACCTTCTGGTGTCTTCGCACCTGCGAAGGTCTTTCCGCAGGTGCGGCCTTGCAGGCGTGTGGGCCATGGTCGCAGGTGTGATAGAGGGGAGATTAGGCCAGTGGTCGCACGTGTGACCTGGGTTCCGCAGGCGCGACCAAACGACCGCAGGTGCGGCCCCAGTGCATCTTAGTGAATGTCGCACCTGCGATGCTTTTTCCGCAGGTGCGGTACCGCAGCTGCGAGATCCGTGTGTGTTTTATTCCAAAAAATTCAGAGGGTTTATTTCGTAAGTCTAAAAATCGTGTAAGGGCTCGGGAAATGGCAATTTTCAGTGGGTTTTGAAGAGAAGGATCATAGGTTACATTTTCTAATCCTAATTCATTATTAAACCATTAATTCTCGTTGTTTTCTTTAGTTTAATTATCAAAAATGGGGGAAAAACCATAGGAAGGGAAAAAATGTTCCTAATACGAAATTTTGGAAAATTGTGGGGTTTTTGGCATCGGGTTTAGATTGTTTTTGGTTAAACGAGTTCGTGAGTGAATTGGTGTCCGGAAAATATAACTTTTACCCGATTCCGAGTCGTGGGCCCGAGGGGCATTTTGGTCATTTTACATAATTTTGCTCTTTAGCTTTGAATTGTGCAGTATAATCAGTTGCTTGAGATGTTATTTATGATATCTAATTGAATTGTATAGATTTGGGCCATTTGGAGTCGGATACTCATGGCAAACGTGTGATTTCAAGTTGACTTTGAGCCGATTCGAGGTAAGTGGCTTGTCTAACTTCGTGTGGGGGACCTTTCCCCTTAGGATATGATATTTGGTAATTGAATGCCTCGTACGTGAGGTGACGAGCGCGTACTTGTGCTAATTGTTGAAAATCCAGTTTTACTTTAAATATTTAGACTGAGTTTCTCTCTTACCTGTTTTATTCTATTTGCAATTATAGTCTATGTTAGCTTAGCAGATCATGTCTAGTTTCCCAAATTGCCTATCTGCTTAAATTGCTTTAATTGTACTACGTGAAGCATGCTAGGCTAGATTTACTTGTTGCCTTGTATTTTTTCACTCTAAATCTGAGTATCCTGGGAGATCCCCCTGCATATTTACTTTGGGACTACGGGACGGTGTCCCGGGAGATCCCCATGCATATTTACTTTGGGACTACGGGACGGTATCTCGGGAGATGCCCCTTCTTATTTACTTTGGGACTACGGGACGGTATCCTGGGGGATTCCCCTGCTTATTTACGTTGGGACTACGGGACGGTATCCCGGGAGATCCCCCTGCACACTGATCTTATGACTATGGGACGGTATCCCGGTAGATCCTTTGGATATACATGATGGACTACGGGACGGTATCTCGGCAGATCCTTTGAATATACATATGATGGACTACGGGACGGTATCCCGGTAGATCCTTTGAATATACATATGATGGACTATGGGACGGTATCCCAGAGATCCTTTGGATATACAGAGGATGGACTACGGGACGGTATCTCGGGAGATCCACTGGACAGAAAAGGGCTAAAAGACGGTATCCTGGTAGATCCTCATTGTTACCATTGTTATTATGCTGTACATATTCTAGGTTTACTCTATTCTTGTGTTTAGTTATTGCCTTGTTTGACCTATCTTATTTCACTGTTGTACTCATTATTGCTGCCTGTTTTCATACGGTAAATTCCTATTATATTGTTTGATCTCAGTAGGGCCCTAACCTTCCTCGTGACTACCCGATCGAGGTTAGGCTTGGCACTTACTGAGTACTACTGTGGTGTACTCATGCCCTTTCCTGCGCATTTTTTTCATGTGCAGATCCATGTACCTCCACTCAGGCGCACTATCCCCGAGGTTGAGTGATTCTGCAGAGACTTTGAGGTATATCTGCCGCGTCCGCAAACCAGGAGTCTCGATCTTATTCCAGTTTTTGTGAAAAGTTTATCCTTCCTTTAATTTTTATAGATATTCTGAAGTTATATCAGTGTATTATATTCTGTTAGCCTGTGGTTCCCGTGAGTTTCCGGGTTTTGGGGTTATGTTGTAGACTTCCGCATTATTTTGGGTTTTATATTCCAAGTGGCATTTATATACAGTCTTCTTTTGGATTGTTCAGTTTCTTTTACTTAATTACTCCGCATTATGTTGTTATTCTTCATTGCTAGGCTTAACTAGTTATAGGGACTAGATGCCGTCACGACATGTTCATGGAGGGCGAATTGGGGTCGTGAAAACTTGGTATCAGAGCACTAGGTTCATAGGAGTCACGGAACACAAGCCGGTTTATTGGAGTCTTGCTGATCGGTACAGAGACGTCTGTACTTATGTACGAGAGGCTATGTAATTGTTTAGGAAAAAAAAAGCTTCACTTCATTGAATTCCTTGTCGTGCAATATCTTTTGACATCAATTATAAACCTCTATTTTCTATTCTCTCACAGATGGTGAGGACACGTGTTATTCGGGACGATCAGGCACCCGTGCCCCCTACAGCAACCGCCAGAGGCCGGGGCCGGGGTAGAGGCTGAGGACGCGCACGTGGTGCAGCGAGAGCACCTGCACGAGCTGTCGTCGAGGTACCACCAGCAGTTCCAGTTGAGGTCTCGACACCTGCCACGCCTACTGCCGCTACTACTCCAGCTCTTCAGTTGACATTAGCTCAGTTTATGTCCATGTACACCACTCTGGCTCAGGCAGGGTTGCTTCCCCTTGCTGTAGCCACATCTCAGGCTGGGGGAGGAGCATAGACTCCCGCCGCCTGCACTCCTGAGCAACGAGTGCATGTGGAGCAGGTTCCAGAGATTATTCATGTACCGCATGTAGTGCCAGCTCAGCCCGAGGAGGGGTCAGCTTCTTCAGAGGATGAGCAACGGAGACTTCAGAGGTTCAAGAAGTATGACCCTCCGGTATTCAGTGGGCTAGCATCAGATTATGCCTTGGGATTTCTAGAGGAGTGTCACCGTATTCTTCGCACTATGGGCATAGCCGGATCTAGTGGTATTTCCTTTACTACCTTCCAGCTTTGGGGGGCCGCCTATGATTAGTGGCGCACCTATGAGTTAGACAGTCCAGACGAGGCTACTTCACTGACCTGGACCCAGTTCTTAGATATGTTCCTGAGGGAGTTTGTTCCCTAGAGCCTCAGGGACGTATGACGCGCAAAGTTTGAGAATTTGCGCCAGGGTGCTATGACAGTTTCAGAGTATTCTATCTGTTACACCAGATTGGCTAGGCATGCACGAGCTTTGGTTGCTACTGTCCGCGAGAGGGTTCACCGGTTCATTGAGGGTCTTATCCCACCCATCAGATCTAGCATGGCTCGAGAGTTGGAGATGTACATTCCTTATCAGCAGGTACTGAGCATTGCCAGGAGGATCGAGGGTATGCTCACTAGGGAGCGAGTGGAGAGGGAGGCCAAGAGGTCTCGAGAGTCGGGCCACTACTCTGGTGCATGTACCCCAGCAGCAGGTCGTCATGGTAGGTGTTATATGGTCCACCCAGTTCATTCATCTCTTCCAGCAGCCAGCTGTACCCCAGCTCCACCCAGGCCTCAGGAGCCTTACTATGCACCTCCAGTTTCTAGCGCGCCTCCTGTGCGGGGTGCTTTCAGGGGTTAGTCTAGAAGACCTGGCCCTAGCCAGTTACAGCCACCACGTGTTCCTAGAGCTTGTTTCGAGTGTGGTGATACACGCCATATGGTTAGGGAATTCCCCATACTTAGTAGGGGTGCGTCTTCACAGACTTTTCAGCCACAGCGTGCTCAGCAGGGTTCTAAGGCCATGATCATAGCTCGAGCTGCTACCCCATCTGCCCAGCTAGCCAAAGGCGAAGGTCGGAGAGGTAGAGGTCGACCTCGAGGGGGAGGACATGCCAGATATTATGCTATTCCTGCTCGTACCAAGACTGTTGCTTCCGATTCTATCATCACATGTATTATACTGGTTTGTCATAGAGATTCATCGATTCTATTCGATCCAGACTCCACGTATTCTTATATGTCTTCTTATTTTGCTCTGTATTTGGGTATAGCCTGAGATTCTTTGGGTTCTCCTGTTTATGTTTCTACTCCTGTGGGAGATTCTCTTGTTGTGGACCGCGTTTATCGGTCGTGTTTGGTTACTATTCATGGTTTTGAGACCGGTGCAGATTTATTGTTACTCGATATGGTGGATTTTCATATTATCTTGGGCATGGACTGGTTGTCGCCCCATTATGCTATTCTTCATTGTCATATTAAGACCATGACGCTGGCTATGCTAGGTATTCTGCGTGTTGAGTGGAGTGGTACGTTATATCACACTCCCAGTAGAGTTATCTCTTTTCTTAGAGCTCAACGTATGGTTCAGAAGGGGTGTGGCGCATATTTGGCTTATGTGAGAGATGTCACTGTTGATACCCCTTATATTGCTTCAGTTCCAGTGGTACGTGATTATCCTGATGTGTTTCCAGCTGATCTTCCAGGCATGTCGCCCGATAGAGACATTGATTTTAGCATTGATTTGTTGCCGGGAACTCAGCCCATTTCCATTCCTCCTTACCGTATGGCTCCTCCTGAGTTGAAGGAGTTGAAGAATCAATTACAAGAATTTCTTGATGAGGGTTTTATTTGACCCAGTGTTCCACCTTGGGGTGCTCCTGTCTTAATTGTGAAAAAGAAAGATGGTTCTATGCGCATGTGTATTGATTATCGCCATCTAAACAGGGTTACGGTAAAGAACCGTTATCCCTTGCCTCGTATTGATGATTTATTTGACCAGCTTCCGGGCGCACATATATTTTCTAAGATTGATTTGCGCTCAGGTTACCATCAGTTGAAGATTCAGGAGCCGGATATCCCGAAGACTACTTTCAGGACTCGGTATGGCCATTATGAGTTTCTAGTTATGTCATTCGGGCTAACTAATGCCCCCGCAGTATTTATGCATTTGATGCACAGTGTGTTCAGGCCATATCTCGACTCGTTCGTCATTGTTTTCATAGATGATATTCTTGCTTATTCCCGGAGTCGGGAAGACCATGAGTAACACCTGAGGTCTGTGCTTCAGACCTTGAAGAGAAGAAGTTATATGCAAAGTTGTCAAAATGTGAGTTCTGGTTGAGTTCTGTGGCATTCTTAGGCCACGTGGTATCGAGTGAGGGCATTCAAGTGGATCCGAAGAAGTTAGAGGCCGTGCAGAGTTGGCCCAGGCCGTCCTCAGTTATAGAGATTCGCAGTTTCCTTAGCTTGGCGGGTTACTACCACCGTTTTGTTGAGGGGTTTTCATCGATTGCAGCCCCTATGACTAGATTGACCCAGAAGGGTGCTCCATTTCAGTGGACAGAGGAGTGTGAGGCGAGCTTTCAGAAGCTCAAGACAGCTTTGGTTACAACCCCTATCTTGATATTGCCTACTGGTTCGGGGTCTTATACAGTTTATTGTGATGCCTCGCAAGTTGGCCTTGGAGCGGTGTTGATGCAGGACGGTAGGGTGATTGCCTACGCGTCCAGACAGTTGAAGATACATGAGAAGAATTACCCAGTCCATGACCTTGAGTTAGCTGCCATTGTTCATGCCTTGAAGATCGGGCGTCATTACTTGTGCGGTTTGCCTTGTGAGATTTGTACTGACCACCGGAGTTTGTAGCACATATTCAAGCAGAAGGATCCAAAATTTGTGCCAGCGCAGATGGATAGAGTTGCTAAAGGACTATGACATCACTATATTATACCACTCGAGGAAGGCCAATGTGGTGGCTGACGCCTTCAGTCCTTAGCCAGTCAGTTCGTGAGATTGGATCTTTCTGAGCCTTGCCGGGAATTGGCTTGTGTGGGTTTTCGATCTTCATTATTCGACCGTATCAGGGAGCGGCAGTATGACGATCCTCATTTACTTGTCCTCAGGGACATGGTCCAGCACGGTGATGCCAGATATGTGACCATTGGAGATGACGGGGTATTGAGGATGCAAGGCCGGATTTGTGTGCCCAATGTTGATGGGCTTCGGGAGCTGATTTTGGCAGAGGCCCATAGGTTGCGGTATTCCATCCATCCGGGTACTACGAAGATGTATCAGGATATGAGGCAGCACTATTGGTGGCGAAGGATAAACAAGGATATAACAGAGTTTTCATCCAAGTGCCTCAATTCTCAGCAGATCAAGTGTGAGCATCAGAGACAAGGAGGGTTACTTCAGCAGATTGAGCTTCCCGAGTGGAAGTGGGAGAGGATCACCATGGACTTTGTGGTTGGACTTCCCCGGACTTGAAGGAAGCATGATGCTATTTGGGTGATTGTTGATCGGCTGACCAAATCAGCCCATTTCATTCCGGTACTGGCTACTTATTCATCGGAGCGGTTGGCAGAGATATATATTCCGGAGATCATTCGTCTGCAAGGTATTCCAGTTTCTATTATTTCAGACAGAGGTACTCAGTTCACTTCACGGTTCTGTAGAGCCGTTCAGCAGGAGTTAGGTACCAGGGTTGAGTTGAGCACATTATTTCACCCTCAGACGGACGGACAGTCCGAGCGAACTATTTAGATTCTTGAGGAGATGCTCCATGCGTGTGTGATTGAGTTTGGAGGGTCTTGGGATTAGTTCCTGCTATTGGAAGAATTTGCTTACAACAACAGTTATCAATCCAGCATTCAGATGGCACTGTATGAGGATTTATATGGCAGGAGGTGCAGATCACCGGTGGGTTGGTTCGAGCCGGGTGAGACCAAGCAATTGGGCACAGAGTTGGTTCTGGATGCATTGGAGAAGGTCAAGGTGATTCAGGATAGACTCTGTACAGCCCAGTCCAGATAGAAGAGTTACGCAGACTGGAAGGTTCGTGATGTTCCATATATATGGTCGGAGAGGGGGTTCTGCTTCGGGTTTCACCTATGGAGGGCGTTATGAGATTTGGGAAGAACGGGAGGTTGAGTTCGAGGTTTATTGGCCCTTTTGAGATATTGAGGCGTGTTGGGGAGGTTTCTTATGAGCTTGCCTTACCTCCCAGCTTGGCAGGAGTTCATCCGGTTTTTCATGTTTCGATGCTCCAGATGTATCACGGTGACCTGTCCCATGTCTTGGATTTTAGCTCAGTCCATTTGGACAAGGATCTATCATATGTTGAGGAGCCTGTAGCTATATTGGACAGGCGGGTCAGGAAGCTCAGGTCAAAGAACATTGCTTCAGAAAAGGTTCAGTGGCGAGGTCAGCCGGCTGAGGAGGCGACCTGGGAGACCGAGCAGGATATGCGCACCTGTTACCCTCACTTTTCAGTACTTCAGGTATGCCTTTATGATCATTCGAGGATGAGCGAATTCTTATGTGTAGGAGGATGTGATGACCCAGTCGGTTGTCTTAATAATTAACGCCCCGATCCCCTGTTAACTATTTTTCCCAAGTCTATTTCTACTTAATCTAATTGCCGGGACGTTCGGTTTTATGTTTCAGAGAGTTTTGGGATATTTAGTCCCTAAATGAGAGCTTAAGTGTTGGAAAGTTGCCGTATTCGGAGCAGTGTGATGACGGCTTCGGAATGGAAATCTGATGGTTTCGTTAGGTGATTTCGGGGTTGGGAGCGTGTTCGGAATGTATTTTGGAAGTCCGATAGTGAAATGCCGAAGTTGGAATTTTTGGAGTTTCTGATCTGATAGTGAATATTTGATCCGAGGGTCGGAATGGAATTCCGGAAGTTGTACTAGTTATGTCATTTGGGATGTGTGTGAAAAAATTTGAGGTCATTCGGATGAGTTTAGACGTGTTTCGGCGTCGGATGTGAATTCAGATTTTTTTCTTAAGCTTCTAGGCTTCAATCTATGCATAATCAATGTTTTTGATGTTAAGAGATGTTTTTTTGAGGCTAGACCTAGTTGAAATGAGGTGCTAGGGTTGGTTGGTGCTTTTGGTTGAGGTCCCGGGGGCCTCGGGGTCGTTTCGGATGCTTAACGGGAGAATTTGAGACTTAGCTGCTGCTGAACCAGACACCTTCTTGTGTCTTCGCACCTGCAAAGGTCTTTCATCAGGTGTGGCCTCGCAGGTGCGTGGGCCATGGTCGCATGTGCGATAGAGGGGAGATTAGGCCAGCGGTCGCAGGTGCGACCTGGGTTCCGCAGGTGCGGGACTGCAGGCGCGACCAAACGACCGCAGGTGCGGCCCCATTGCATCTTAGTGAATGTCGCACCTGCGATGCTTTTTCCGCAGGTGCAGTACTGCAGGTGCGGTGATCGAGACCGCAAGTGCAAGATCCCCGTGTGTTTTATTCCAAAAAAATCCAAGGGTTTATTTCGTAAGTCTAAAAATCGTGTAAGAGCTCGGGAATTGGCCATTTTTAGTGAGTTTTGAAGAGAAGGATCATAGGTAATGTTTTCTAATCCAAATTCATTATTAGACCATTAATTCCCGTTGTTTTCTTTAGTTTAATTATCAAAAATGGGGGAAAAACCATAGGAAGGGAAGAAATGTTCCCAATCCGAAATTTTAGAAAATTGTGGGGGGGTTTTGGCATCGGGTTTAGATTGTTTCTGATTAAACGAGTTCGTGAGTGAATGGGTGTCCGGAAAACATAACTTTTACCTGATTCCGAGTCGTGGGCCCGAGGGGCATTTTGGTCATTTTACATAATTTTGCACTTTAGCTTTGAATTGTATAGTATAATCAGTTGCTTGAGATGTTATTTACGATATCTAATTGAATTGTATAGATTTGGGCCATTTGCAGTCGGATACTCATGGAAAACGTGTGATTTCAAGTTGACTTTGAGCCGATTCGAGGTAAGTGGCTTGTCTAACTTCGTGTAGACCTTTCCCCTTAGGATGTGATATTTGGTAATTTAATGCCTCGTACGTGAGGTGGTGCTAATTGTTGAAAATCCAGTTTTACTTTAAATATTTAGACTGAGTTTCTCTCTTACCTGTTTTATTCTATTTGCAATTATAGTCTATGTTAGCTTAGCAGATCATGCCTATTTCCCAAATATTGTACTACATGAAGCATGTTAGTATAGATTTACTTGTTGCCTTGTATTTTTGCACTCTAAATATGAATGTTTTCTTGTTGTGGCTGCATATTTAGTTTGAGAAACGGGATGGTATCCTAGGAGATCCCCCTGCATATTTACATTGGGACTACGGGACGGTATCCCGGGAGATTCCCCTGTATATTTACTTTGGGACTACGAGACAGTATCCCGGGAGACCCCCCTGCATATTTACTTTGGGACTACGGGACGGTATCCTGGGAGATTCCCCTACTTATTTACTTTTGGACTACGGGACGGTATCCCGGGATATCCCCCTACACACTGATATTAGGACTACGGGACGGTATCTCGGTAGATCCTTTGGATATACATGATGGACTACGGGACGGTATCCCAGCAGATCCTTTGAATATACATATGATGGACTACTGAACTGTATCCTGGTAGATCCTTTGAATATACATATGATGGACTACGGGACGGTATCCCGGAGATCCTTTGGATATATAGATGATGGACTACGAGACGGTATCCCGGGAGATCCACTGGACATTTGAGAAAAGGACTACAGGACGGTATCTTGGTAGATCCTCATTGTTACCATTGTTGTTATGTTGTACATATTCTGGTTTTACTCTATTCTTGTGTTTAGTTATTGCCTTGTTTGACCTGTCTTATTTCACTGTTGTACTCATTATTGCCGCCTGTTTTCATACAGTAAATTCCTATTATATTGTTTGATCTCAGTAGGGCCCTGACCTTCCTCGTCACTACCCGACAGAGGTTAGGCTTGGCACTTACTGAGTACTGCAGTGGTGTACTCATGCCCTTTCCTGCGTATGTTTTTCATGTTCAGAACCAGGTACCTCCACTCAGGCGCACTATCCCCGAGGTTGAGAGATTCCGCAGAGACTTCGAAGTATATCTGCCGCGTCCACAGACCAGGAGTCTCTATCTTATTCCAGTTTTTGTGAAAAGTTTATCCTTTCTTTCATTTGTATAGATATTCTAGTTAGAGCAGTGTATTGTATTCTATTAGCCTGTGGTTCCCGTTTACGGGTTTGGGGTTATGTTGTAGACTTCCGTATTATTTTGGGTTGTATATGCCAAATTGCATTTATATACAATCTTCTTTTGGATTGTTCAGTTTCTTTTACTTAATTACTCGGCTTTATGTTGTTATTCCGCATTGCTAGGCTTACCTGGTTATAGGGACTAGGTGCCATCATGACATGTTCACTGAGGGCGAATTGGGGTCGCGACAGTTATTGACTTTGGTGGTTCATGGGACCCGTTCTTGCCTTTAGCTGAGTTTGCCTATAACAACAGCTATCAGTAGAGCATTCAGATGGCTCTGTACGAGGCGTTGTATGGTAGATGTTGTCGGTCTCTAGTCGGATGGTTTGAGCCGGGAGAGGCTAGATTTTTGGGTTCTGAGTAAGTCCAGGATGCCTTGGACAAGGTGAAGAGCATTTAGGATAGACTTCGTACAGCTCAGTCCAGGCAGAAGAGTTATGCAGATCGCAGAGTTTGAGATTTGGCATTTATGATAGGCGGCCGGGTATTTCTTCGGGTGTCGCCCATGAAGGGCGTGATGAGATTCGGAAAGAAGGGCAAGTTGAGCCATAGGTACATTGGTCCATTTGAGATTCTGGACAAGGTAGGAGATGTGGCCTACAGAGTTGCCTTGCCACCTATTTTGTCAGTCGTGAATCTAGTATTTCACGTGTCTATGCTCCAGAAGTATATTGCGGACCCATCTCACGTACTTGACTTCAGTGGTGTCCAATTGGACAGGGATCTGTCTTATGAGGAGGAGCCGGTAGCCATATTAGATAGGTAGGTGCGACAATTGAGATTGAAGAGTTATCCTTCGATTCGTGTTCAGTGGAGAGGTCATCTTGTTGAGGCAGCTACTTGGGAGTCTGAGCCCGATATGCGGAACCGTTATCCCCACCTCTTCCCCGATTCAGGTATTTTTCTATGTCCGTTCGAGGACGAACAATTGTTCTAGAGGTGGATATTGTGATGAACCAGAAGGTTATCTTGTGTAATTTAGCAGAAACTATGTTTCGAGGTCTTGAAAGCCTCCGTTAATCTCACCTCAATGTGCGTGCACAACCCGAGCGCGTAGCTGGGAAGTTTTTATGTGGAAATGTGTTGAATTGTTGAATTTATGATAATTAATGGAATAAAGTTGACTTTGGTCAATATTTTTGGTAAAAGGACCCGGACCCGCAATTTGACAGTCCCGGAGGGTCCGTAGGAAAATATGGGACCTGGGTGTATGCCCGGAATCGAATTCCGAGGTACCACGCCCGAGAAATGAATTTTTAAAGAAAATTGTTTTCTGAAAATAAGAAAGACTTTTGAAAATGAACTTTGATGTGAAATCTGTGTTACCGAGCCCGTATTATGGTTCCGGAGCTTGGAACAGGTTTAAAATATGTTATGCGAGTTATCTGTGAAATTTTGTGTCAAACGGACTTGGTTTGACGTGTTCGGATCAAAATTTGGAGAATTTAGAAGTTTATGAAGTTTGAGAAAATTCTATGGATTTTTGAGCTTAATTCATTGTTTTGACATTATTTTAGTGGTTTAATTTTTCGGATAAGTTTTTAGGATAATTTTGAAGTCATGTGTATATTTGGTGTCATTCCGAGTTTTATAGGTCAGTTCGGCACGTTGTTAGCGAAGTCTAGAAAACATAAAGTTCGTAAGTTTGGTTCTTGGGGCTTGGGGGTGTCATTTTGAGTTTTAGTGTTGTTATGGGTGTTCCAAAGGCTCATGCTAGTCCGTATTATGATTTGGGACTCGTTGGTATATTTGGGCTAGGGCTCGGGTGGGCCTAGGTGCCTTTCGGACAGCTAACGGGGCTAAAAACCAGCAAAACATAGCTGCTGGTGCACCTGTTCTGGTGTGACCGCAAGTGCGATTGCCCAGTCGCAGGTGCGGGACCGCTCCTGCGCTCTCCAGCATCGCAGGTGCGATCACCAAAAAGCCTGGCCAATTATCGCGGGTGCGGAAAATATTCCGTAGGAGCGGAGCCGCAGGTGCGAGATTTTTTTTCGCAGGTGCAAGACCGCAGGCGCGGTCCCCGAGCCGCAGGTGCGGAATCACTGTTCATGCAGTGTGTTTTATATACGGCTTTTGAACCAATTTTTCTCATTTCTTTCTTCTTCCTTGGGCGATTTTCCTCCATTGTTAAGGGCTAACGACCTGGTCTTCTAAGGTAAGTGAACTCTACTCAAAAGTTAGCTTCATGCATGGATTCTAGCTTAATTAACTACATAAATTAGTGGAAAAATCAAGAATTTAGGTAGTAACCTGAAACTTGTGATCATTTGAGAATTTTCTGTGAATTGGCCATGAAATCAAGTAAGAATCGTATATTAATGATCCTTAGGCTTTGGTTGAGTATTCCCTTCGAGAATTATTGGAATCCGAGCGAGCGGGCCTGGTGTCAAATTTTGGTATTTTTGGAAGAATGCTAAGAAATTAATAATTAGGCTATGGGATCGTTTATTGAGTCATTATTGATATACTTAAGTTAATTATGTCTAGATATTGTTGTTCCGGAGTTGAATTCAAAAGGAAAGGCGGTGTTAGAGGCTTGATTGCTATTTTTGGACCCGAGGTAAGTGTCTTGCCTAACTTTGGTGAGGGAATAGGTATCGCATGCTATGTGCTAAGTTTTTCTCATGTCCAATGCATAGGTGAGGTGACGAGTACCTATGCATTGTGTGTCAAGCATGCATGTGAGTCCATTTTTGATGAAATTCTTGTCCTTACTTCCATATCCATTGTATTACGAATTTATCTCTTCTTCGAAGTTGATTGTTGTTGAAAATCCTCGTTGATGAACTTGTGATGTAATGGTCCTATCGAGGGCCCAACTGTAAAGGATATACTTGAAAAGGTTGGTTGTAGCTGAAACCCTTGCCGGGCAATTTGTTATGACAATGACTTATATTTTCCCCTTGCCGGGTGATCATGAATTGTGATTTCACTATGATGCATTCCTTGCCATTCTGATAATTGTCATTGCATTAGTGAGGAAGAGTGTAAAGCACGAAGGGTGATTCCGTTCCATGATTTACATTGATTACATCACACATTGCATAGTGAGGAAGAGAGTAAAAACACGAAGGGTGATGTCGTGCCATGATTTACATTGATTATATCATACATTGCATAGTGAGGAAGAGAGTAAAAGAATGAAAGGGTGATGCCATGCCATGATTTACATTGATTATATCATATATTGCATAGTGAGGAAGAGAGTAAAAGCACGAAGGGTGATGTCGTGCCATGATTTACATTGGTTGCATGATACATTGCATGGTGAGGAAGAGAGTGAAAGCACGAATGGTAATTTCGTGCCATGATTTACATTGATTACACCATACATTGCATAGTGAGGAAGAGAGTAAAAGCACGAAGGGTGATGCTGTGCAATGATTTATATTTAAAAGCATGAAGGTTGATGTCGTGCCATGATTACATTGCCATTCATGATACATTGAATCGTGAGGAAGAGACTAAAAGCACGAAGGGTGATGCCGTGCCATAATTCATTACATTTATGGCATCATATTTGTTTCATTAGCATATTTCTGATAAATTGCCTTCTTGTGTGTTCCTATGTGCTTAATTAACTGCTCTATCTCACCTGTCACCCCATTGTCTGTTCCCGTATTCCCCTACGTAATTGTTTATCTCTTGCTTTGTTGTTTCACGATATATGTTGTAGAATATGAAAGGGTTAACGTTTGTTGTCAAGTCTAGCCTCGACACTACTTCAGCCGAGGTTAGGCTCGGCACTTACTCAGTACATGGGGTCGGTTGTACCGATGCTACACTGCACATCTTATTGTTGTGCAGATCCCTCACCCGGACCCAGTGGACAGCGTTGAAGGAGTCTCCTTCAGTTCACCTTAGAGGCTTCAAGGTATACCCGCTGGCGTTGGTGGGCCTTGGTGTCTCTCCTATCCCTAGTTCTTCATTTCTATCTTGTTTTTCCTCTAGTTTTCAGAGACAGTCATGTATTTCCTTTCAGGCTTTGTATTTAGCACTCCTATAGACAGGTCGTGAGTTTGTGACTCCAGGTTTTGAGAAACTATTGTGACGTTGTGCTATGTTGTCTTTACTTAGATTGAAAACTTTATCTATTTCTGTTGTTAATTTGTGAACTATTTTTAGCTTATTTCGTTAATTCAGTGTTATCATGTTGTTTAACTGTACACGTTGGCTTGTCTAGCGGGTTCAACATTAAACGCCATCATGGCCTGAAGGTGGGATTTCGGGGCGTGACAAGAATATCTATGATAATCGATCATATGCCTTTGTCATATCCAACTTGATAATTACATTAGGACCTACCTTAGTTCACCATATGTTTCCCTGCTCCATGTTTTCAAAGCCTTATTCAATATCTTAAGCTTGTGATCAAAGAGAACAAAAGGATTGCATAAACGTCTGCCTGCCAGTTCTGCTTTACCACTACCTTGAATGACTCATGCTTTGCCCAAAAAGATAAAAATCTGAAGCACTTCTTAATTTGGACAGCATCTGGATTACATGTGATCAGTAGAGGACAATGATCAGACCCAATCTTTGGTAGCCATGTAACTTTTATTCCTGGCCACATCTGTTGAAGTTCAATGTTGGCAAAGAACCTATCTAATCTCTTGAAAATATAGTCTTCTTCTGCTCTTCCATTCCACCATGTATATATACTCTCTTTAAACCCAAGATCAGATAAATTGCAGTTGTTCATACAATGCCTAAAGTCATCGACCTCCTTCAATGAAACTGACAGATCTCCAAAATTTTCTTCTTCATCCCATATAACATTGAAACCCCCCCCCCACCAGCCATGGTATAGTGATGTCACTAGCTAGATAATACAAAAAATCCCAAAGCTTGATTCTTTCTATTGCATCACACTTAGCATAAATTAGTGTGAGCATAAACTCTTTCTGCTCTTCTGTATCAAATAGCCTTAGAGTTAGTTGTTGCACTGAATTAATCTCCACTGTTACATCATATTTTTCATCTACGAAAGCCCAGATTTTATTAAACGTGTTCACAATATCCTGCACAAATCCTATCTTCCTCCTATAGCTATCCAGTTTTCTTCATTACTACATTGGTTCCATTACTCCTATAAAACTGGAAATTGTATTTTCTACACTTCGTTATGAGCCTTTCAAAGGCTCTTTTTGTATTAACTGATCTAATATTCCATGTTAGAGCACACATCTCTAACTAATGGTTTTAGACAGAGTCCTCCTAGTTTGAACACCAGCTGGTTGTACATTAGGTTCCTTCACTTGCTTCTTTCTGCCTCGACCATCTGATTTACCTTTCTCAACATGCCCAGGAGATAAGTCCCCTTGCCTAGACACATTCATGAAATTTTGGCATGTTGATTCTGCATCCAAATCTCTGCCTTTACCTGCTATATTCTCCTCCAATTCCTTCTGTTGTTGAGATGCTAGAATATGATGTTTAGCAAGCTTAAGAATAAAAAAAATTTCTGCAATTTCCTTGATCTTTTGTTCAACAACACTTAGTCTTTTTGTAGTTGTAATATCTTCAGGATTCTGCATCAAGTCCAACCTATCATGACCTGGATTTTCACTCACGTTAACTGCATTTTGCTGCTTCTCACCTCCACCAGGATCACAAGGGTCAATTGGTTCATCAGTAGGTGCTTTAGGTATAGAAGCTGTATTAGAAATATTAGTTAATTGCTGCATTTTTGTATTTGAACCTTCAACCTCAGCTGAAGCATCAGTTACTTCTGTAGCCTTTTCACCTGTATACACATCATCTTTATTAGTTTTTCCATTAATGCTGATTTCTTCTCCCTGTGGCTCATCTTCAGCTTCCAAAACAATATTATCTTTCTCTTCATATCCTTCAGATAAATCACCTTCCTCTGACTCATCCTCCTCCTGATCACACCATAGCTTTCCACCTATGAAATTGATATTTTTTTCAAAACTTTGTTCAGCAAGTGCATAAGAATCTAGTGAATGTGATGGTATTTCTTGGCAGGACTAATTCATGGTGACATTATTGGTAACAAAAGCTCGATTAACCCATTGAGATGTGGTTTCCTTTAAAGTAGTCTGTCCCTTTTCCATATCACAATAGCCTTCCGTTGTAACATTAGTCACCTTTGTTGTATTAATCTCAATTGAAGTAGGAATAAAACTAGGTGCTGCAGGGTTCAAAATTCTCCCAGTGCCCTTAGGAGTAGGATTTGGACTTTTTTTGAACATTTATGGTATTCACTAGTGCTAGTTGATTATTCTCTTCTTCCTCAACACTAATTGGAGCAATTGCATTCAATCTCCCAGCTTCACTTGGATCAGGGACATGACTTTTTTTAGATGGATTTTCCTCCACTAATGCTGGATGATTAACCTCATTAACATCACCATCATCCACTTCCAACACAACAAATTTGTTGGTTGTTTGGACATGTTGTGGTGCAATTTTATCAACAACAACGATTGCTTTTTGCAGCTGCACCATTCTCTTCAATTTGGTTGCCTTTGATTTGCCCTCGATTGTTCCTAACTTCCTTCCATTGGAGACCTACATTACCAACCACCTTGCCACTAGAAAGGATCATCAAAGGAGCTGCTTCTTTACCTTTTTCCTTATTTCCTTGTATCACTATATCAGTAGCAGCCTGTTATTCAACATTTTTGTTTTCCATCAATTCAGAATGAATTCTGCAACACTCAATCATGTCATGTCTCTGCATTTTACACTCTTTGCAGTACTTGGGAAAATATTCATATTTAATGGTCACCCACTCAGTTCTCACTTCACCTGTTGCTTCATTCTCGATATCCATACGCACCTTCTTAGGTAGGTCATCTAGGAGGTCGACAAGAACTTTCACTCACGCACAACTTGGTAGTGTTTTATTAATAGTAGCCAGGTCAAGGTGAAAAGGCTTTAGCACATCTGAAGCTAAAGAAAATAAACACTTCTTAACAAAGAAAGTTGGTAGAAAATTTGGAAAAGAGATCCACGCCATAACCTTTAGAGTTTCTTCTTCGGCCTTGAATTTTGCATCATAAATCAAGGGTCTCAATTGATATTCAAAACCAACCTTGTCCTTAACATAATACACACTTTCGACGTAAAATCAATAAAATCTTGCCATAATGTCAATCGTATTAAATTATGCATGTCCCTAAGATATCCAAAGTTACACTCACCTTTAATTCAACATTGAATAGGAATGGTTCAACATATATCTTGCAGCTCAGGACAACCATATGTAAATTTACACATGACTGCCTATTGCAAACCTTCAATAATATTCATACATTCTACTGCTGCTTCCGTAACTTCACCAAAGGCTGCTCCTGCAGAAAAGTAGCACGAGGAATAAGATCAACAGTCGATGTAACAGTTGCATGTTTTTGCACAACATTATTGATCACGTCTTGTTTTAATACACTGGCATAATGTAGATTCTTAGGATTTGTTATAGTATTGACAGAGATGGAGGGGGACGTTTGGGGAGGCATGCCAGCCATTGAAGAGGGTTGGTTGCTAGCTGGAATGACCATTGAAGACCTTGCAAAGCTGCTTGACACAGGTTTCTCAAGACATTCATTTTAATTCATGAAGCAAAAATAATCAAGTTCTCTCTAATACAAAAGCTTCCTTTGTCTAGTCTCCTGCGTTCTAACATTCCCTTAGCAATCATTAGTGTGGTAAGGCTGATTTGGCATAGCAAGAACGTGGGTGTTGTTCCGAAATGCACAAGCAAGTATACATGGTCGTACAAGTAAGAAAATGATAAGTTGAGTGTCGAACCCATAGAGACTTGTATTAACTACCCACTAAATTCACTAAGATTGTTATTCAGTTGAGCCAATTCAAGTCTGATTATACTAAACAATAATTATAACTAGTAACTAAATTATCAAGCAGCAAAATGGTTGTTGCGTATTTAGTAGAGAAAAATATTCATGGGTTGTGATCAATTCACCAATCCTATTGTGTTCTAGTTAACTCTCCCTTTCATACAATTCACTCATGGTTGCTAATTAATCGAACAATTGCTCTCGCAGCCTAATCCCGAAATACTACTCGCCTATTCAAAATAGATTAGCGCATATATTCCTATAAAATCAATCTATTAAGAATGTATTAAGATTGCAATATTTAATTAAGCACGGTGACTAGGTATATTCCTATCCTAACCAAAAATCTTCCCCTCCCCCAAAAAGGTTAAGATCGCGCTCTCTTCAATTCTTCTTCAATCTAAACATGACTTTCCCAAGCATAGCATAGATAATAAATAAAACCTAACTGCTTGCCCGAAAATTAAGTAATTAATCACAGAATTGAAGAACCATCCATACTAGTGGATTTAAATTAAGGTTAAGTCAACATTAAACAAAAATACTCATGGCTAAATCACAACCCAATAACTACGGAATTTAGCCACTCATGATAGTATCGAACAAATTCATAAGTGTTGGATAATTGAAAAAACAAAGAAAAGATGAAGAAAACTAAAATCTCTTCGCTCCTGGATGTTCCTCGTCTATATTCACTCTTCAAATTGGAGTCTCTCCTCTAAAAAGAAGCTTAGTCATGTTTTTATACGCGTCAGGTAGGTCTAGGGCCGAAATAATCTTGTCCCGAGCAAACTTGGACAATTTTTCCGTTACCAGCGTCAAGCCCAGCGCGGCTTATTAAACTTTCTAACACTGGCACCACAGGTGGCATGGAGCGTTGCCTGTGGCGCTGGAAAAATCTAACTTTTCCCGTTTTCCTCGGTTTTGGCTCTAATCTCGCACCTTTCTCCCTCAACTGCTTTCGGATGATTCCTACCCATAAAAACACCTAGAATTAATATAAATTGATACATTTCACATCCGAAATCCATGAAATACGAGTAAAACATGAGGGATATACATATGAATATATACACTTTAAGCTAAATATCAACACCCCACACTTAGACTCGTGCTCATCCTCGAGAAAAGGGACAATCAACTATATCCCCAACTACGTACAAATCTCAAGTAAAGAGGAACACTTCAAAAATCTACCCTGACTATGATCTATACCGGCAATAAAGCTTGAACATGCAAATTCACATTCTTCCCGTATGTATGCCCAAGTATATTCATTTCAATTATATCAATTCAAACTACCTACCTGTAACCACCCAACCTCAAGAATCGACTCGTTACCACTTAGCAACCTCAACTCGCGCACTTACCCAACAAGAGAAGTCTACAACATTACCAATCATTCATGAGATCATGTGCCCGTATCAACAAACAAAAGAGTGAATATATACTACTACACACATTCAAGTATGCTTTTGAATATAAATTAACAACATCACACAATTGAAAAAAAATTCGCTCACTCTCACAAAGAATTTATATGCATCCTGTGGTCGTACCATAAGCTTGCCCGTAGTGTATATCTCTACTAATCTAAGCTAGCCAAATATAAGATCAAATAGGACTTTAAGGTTGTAATGTAGGCTAAGGGACGAGTATGATACATTTAGGAATAGTGACTAACCCTCCTAGGCACTTTAATACACTACAATCACAATTCGAGCACATGTTCTTCTCAACCAGTTCACTTGCCACAACCCATATACAACATAGCCCCTTTTTCATTAAGCACTTCCATATTATCACTAGCATAAATTAGTAAAATTAGGAGGTGTGTGTGTTTTCTACATTATTTGATTATCATTTTATTTCTTTCAATTTTTTGTATTCTCTCTTTTTTTTCCTACACACACTCCATACATTAAAGTTCATCGGCTAGTGACTTTTTATTTCAACTTTAGTGCACCAAAGTGCCCTTCCATGGTTCAACTCAAAAGTGACTTCCTAATATCTAATCTTACTTCTTTTAGCGATTAAGTGCCTTAGGAGATAAAGGTTCAACAATCTCAAATTAAGAACAAAATAGGGGGCACAGAGAATCACAATTCCTCACACACACATTGCACATGACTCAATCAAGACTGTTTTGTTCAACTCTCAAGTCAAGCAAGTACATATAGTCGAGAAATTTAAGCACTAATGCACTATGTAGCATAAAAGTCAAACAACTGAGAAAAAACATCACAATATAGGCTATTTACTTTACTTAGTCGTCACAATTCAAACCATAGCACGGGAAGATAGAATGTATGTCATAGCCGAATGTGCCAGCATCAACCATGTCAATGAGTATCTCAAAGCAACTCAGTTTCTTCCTAACCTACTACTAACGAAAAAATAATTAATTGAAGTAACCGGTTCGATCTACACCCTTGGAAAAGAACCAGCACGCAAAGAAAAACTAAGGGATACTACCTAACTATCCTAAATGAAAAGAAATATTTTTGATGTTTTTAATCGGACATCATCCCGCAAGAAAATTGTCCAACAGATTCATCATCGGGAAAAGTCCGAGCTTTTTCTGATATATATTTTTTTCCTTGTTTTCTAAAACATCTATACTAAAGACTAAACTAAGTCAAACTAATAAAAGAAACAAATTTATACAATTTATACAAAGCACATCACAAGTAGTATTTCTCCCACCCCACACTTAGCTTATGCATAGTCCCAAATGCATAGAAAAATTTTAAAAAGATTAGGGTGATAAGAAAATCCCTATCACTCGGAGTCCTCCTCCTCAACATGCCCACCATCTGCAACTTCATCATCAGGTCCTAGAGACACCAAATCCATGGGTACTCAAGACTTCCCATGCCATACAATAGCTAAAAGGCGCTAAGGATGCCACACAAACAAGTGATTGACCATGGCTAAGTGAATTAACCTCAATGCAAGAAAGTGGAATATGGTACTTAAAATTTATAACTACGACACTAAATTAGCTAATCCTATAAGTGCTACTACATATATAATAAAGAATACATGGTGTGGTCGACATGTGTGTATTTAAAGCCAAGCTCCCAAGCATGTAAAATAATCCCCACACATCCCACACTTAGCCCAATATCATATATAACTATACTCGGTTACTCGACTTCAGTGGTGCACAAAATATTCATTCAAACATTTTTACAAACACCTTCTGGGCATGAAGTGTGTGCACTTTAGTTTAACAATGGTGAAACATGGTGGACCTCCCAAATTTCAAATAATTAGAGGGAGTTCTAGTTTACTACTTCGTGTAAAATATAACCACAACAAATTTTGTCCTATAATCGAATAATCCACCATAGAATAATTCTTAAGAAACAACTTAGGTCCAAACTTTTGGGGATTAAGGTATTTGGGGAGATGGGAAGAGTAGTCGCGACAGCAACTGTCGTGAGAGAAAGAGTTAGAAAGAGAACAAGTGTTTTGTTTGGGAGGGGGTGTTTTAGTTATGTTGTGGGTGGGTATGGGTATTTGAGTGGGTTGTAATATGAAATAATATGGGTAGATGGGTCGATTTTAAGGGTAGGTTAATCAAATACAAAATTAAGCAAAACAAAAATAACATAAAAATAAAAAATAAAACATACTTGGCCACCCCCCCAGCCCAGTGCCCCAGCTAAGCATGCCGCTCAGGGGATGAAACTTTCTTTAAAGGGTGCCCCAGGCAGCACAGAGCACTAGCCTGGGTGCTGTTTCGACGATTATTTATTTTTTTATCTAATATCCCGATCCCTCGAGCCTTTTATATATCCAATTTACATGTCCCACACAATTCTACCTATAGTTTCTATGCTTATAATGAAAATGCAAACTCTATTCTAATCTAACTAAATAAAGTAAGAAAACTAAGCTATGAAAGCAAAAAAAATTGGTTTACATCCCAACAAGCGCCTAATTTACCATCGAGGCACGACACATGGCGTCACTTACTCATCAGTGAGTACAACCTTGGTCTTCTCACGATCAATTATTCCTCATCAATAGTGCTTGGCTCTGTGTCCACTCACTAAGAAATATCTTTCACCATTTACCGCGAGCATCTAAATTGCACCATAAGGAGTGACTCTCACAACCTCGAATGGGCCTGAGCATCTCCACTTTAACTTCCCAGGAAACAACTTAAGCCTAGAATTGAACAGTAATACATGTTGGGCTGGATCAAAGTGACGTGGCATGATATTCTTGTCATGCCATCTTTTCATCTTCTCTTTGTATATCTTAGATTTTCATAAGAGTGCATCCTAAGCTCATTAAATTGCAAGAGGCTCTTCTCACCTGTGGCTTCATGGTCCATATTCAACTTTTTAATTGCCCAGTACACTTTGTGTTCAAGTTCAACAAGCAAGTGACATGCCTTCCCATAAAAATCTTATACAGCGAAGCCCCAATTGGTGTTTTATATGCAGTTCTATATGCACACAAGACATCATCTAACTTTTCATCCCAATCCTTCCTATTTACACTCACCGTCTTCTTTAAGATTTACTTTATGTATCTTTTAAACACCTCAACCTGTCCATTTGTTTAAGGGTGATATGTCGTGACAACTCTATGACAGACTCCTTATTTAGTTAGAGGGTTATTCAACAATCGATTGCAAAAATGTGTCCATTCATCACTAATCAAGGCACGTAGAGTTCCAAACCTCAAAAATATGTTCTTTTTCACAAACACAACTACCACCATAGCATCATTTCTTGGCAATGCGATCGTCTCTACCTATTTTGGTACGTACTCAACTACTAGCAAGATGTATTCATTTCCTCTGGACAATGGGAATGGTCCCATAAAATCTATCTGGTATGTTATTCAACGGCATCTCATGCCTCTTTCTGATTGTTCATGTTCTTTGACACTGGTTACACTTCTTAACAAATGCATGGGCATCCTTAAATAATGTTATCCAAAAGAAACAGGTTTGTAATACCTTTGCAGCTATTATATCGCCTCCATGATGTCCTCCATAGGGTGATGCATGACAATCATACAACACTAATTCCACCTCATTTTCCGGAATGCATTCCTCATCAACTGATCAACCCATTTCTTGTACAAGTATGGCTCATCCCAGTAGTAGAAGTTTACATCATGGTGAAACCTCTTTCTATATTCAGATTCAATTTCAGGAGGAAGTATAAAACTCACAAGATAGTTCACATAGTCTGTGTACCTTGGGGGAGGGTATTAGGTGATAGCAAAAAGTTTCTCATCAGAAAATGCTTCTTTAATTTGTCCACCCTCCTCCGCGTGGTTGTGATTTTCCAGCCTTGATAGATTGTCAGCCACTTGGTTCTCTGCACCCTTTCGATCACGTATTTCTACTTCAAATTCCTGCAACCCAGTGCATCAATCTAGCCTTGGATTTTTTTTTTTTGCAAACATATACCACATTACTGCATGATCGGTATAGACTATGAATTTTTTTCCCACCGGGTATGCCCGAAATATCTCAAAGTCCCACAAGGACCAACAACTTCTTTTTAGTGGTGGTGTAATTCAGTTGTGCATCATCAAGAGTGTTACATGCATAGTAGATAGAATAAAATATCTTGTCTTTCCTCTGGCCCAACACTTCCCTAATAGCATGATCACTTGAATCACACATAAGTTCAAGATGTAAGGATGAATCTGGTGCAACAATAATGGGGGTAGCCACCAACTTCATTTTGAGCTCTTCAACTACATTCAGACAAGCGCCATCAAACTTGAAAGTTACATCCTTTTCTAGCAACCTGCACAAAGGAGTAGCAATTTTAAATAAATCCTTAATAAAGCGCCGATAGAACCCCATGTGTCCCAAGAAACTCCAGACACCCTTCACAGAAATGGGTTAAGGTAATTTTTCAACCGCCTCCACCTTTACCTTATCAAATTCAATGCCGCTCCTAGACACTCTGTGACCTAACATGATGCCTTCTTGCACCATAAAATGGCAATTTTTTAATTCAATACCAGATTTATTTCTTCATAACGGGCAAAAACATTCTCAAATTCTTCAAAGAATCATCATAAGAAGACCCAAAGACGGAAAAATCATCCATAAAAATTTTCGCAAAATTTTCCACCATATCGGTGAAAATAACCATCATGTATCTCTGGAAAGTGGCTGGTGCATTACAAAGACCAAACAACATCTACTTGAAGGCGAAAGTTCCATAAGGATAAGTAAAAGTGGCATTCTCCTGATCCTTTGGGCATATGACAATCTAGTTGTACCTCGAATAACCATCAAAGAAGCAATAATATTCATGCTCTGCCAATCTTTCCAACATTTGGTCAGTGAATGGAAGTGGGAAGTGATCCTTGCAAGTTTCCTTGTTGAACCTTCTGTATTCAATGCAAACTCTCCACCCCATCATAGAGCGAGTAGGAATTAGCTCATTTTTCTCATTCTCAACCACAATCATCCCTCCCTTTCAGGCATACATTGCACTGGGCTTACCCAGTTGCTTTTAGAGATAGGAAAGATGATACATATATCGAGCTATTTAATTACATCCTTCTTCATGACTTCTTTCATGATATGATTTAATCCCCTTTGTCTCTCAACACTGGGGAGGTGGCCGTCTTCTAGAAAGATTTTGTGCATGCAAAACGAGGGATGATTCCCTTGATGTCAGTAATTGTCCACCCTATAGACTTTTTATGCTCGCCAAGTACTCTGAGAAATTTTATTTCTTGTACATTAGTTAAACTGGATGAGATGATTATTTTCAATGTTTTAGAGTTCCCCAAATAAGCATAGCGCAGATGCGCTAAAAGGAGCTTTAGTTGTAGCTTTAGAGCTTCTTTAATAGACTGCTTAGTAGGGGTAAGACTAATACGCCTTCCCTACTCCTCAAATCTCCCAAACCTATGGACATAATTGCACGATAGGTCAAGTACTTTCTCAATTTTGCCCATCGTCTCATCTTCACTATCTTCTTCATTAACTCGTTCAAGAGTATCTATGGGGCTCATATAAGGCACCAATGATGTAGCATTGATTTCCACTACAGAAATCATGGATAGCTCTTCATAGTGGGCTGAAAATTTGGGTGCTTTATACACATTAAATACCTCAACTCGATCACCTACTCTCATCGTCATCTTTCCTTCGCATACATCAATAATAGCTCGACCCGTAGCTAAAAATGGATGCCTTAAAATAAATTGGACTTCCTGATCAGAGTCGCACTGCAAGATAATGAAATTAGCAAGGAATATGAAAGAGCCTACTTGAACTAACACATCTTCAATCACTCATCTCAGATGAGAAAGGGAGTGATCAACCAATTATAGGATCACCATTGTTGGGAGCAGCTCACCCAACCCCAGCTATCTGAACACAGATAGCGACATCAAATTGATACTCCCTTCAAGATCATATAAAGCTCGCCCGACTGTATGCTTACAAATTGAGATTTGGATAGTGAAGCTACTCATATCCTTCAATTTATGAGGTAGCTTGCTTTAAATTTCTAGAGCTACATTCCTAAGTGAGTGCCATCGTCTCAAATTCGGTCAACCTCCTTTTATTTGCCACTATTTCGTTGATATACTTTGCATATTTGGGAACTTCTTGCAGGATGTCTACCGGTGGAATATTGATTTGCACCTACTTCAAATTTTCAAGAAACGTTTTATACACGACATTATCCTTCACTTTCTGCAATCTGTGAGGAAACGGAGGTGGTGGCCTTACTACTAATGGTAGGGGTTGCTCAACCGCCTCCTCTTTAGCTGGCTTCTCTGACTCCTTTTATTTTTTTGATTTTGACTCTACGGTGGCCGGCTTCTCATTAAAGGCACTTATTTTTTATCTTCTAACTGTCTCCCATTCCTCAATGAAATACCATTAATAGATGCCTTAGGATTAGCCTCAGTGTCACTCGGAAAAGCTACAACTGGCCGAGTATTTTGGGCACTGACATGTCGTACCAATTGGCTCTCAAAATTTCTCATTGATGCGGTTTGGGCCTGCTGGTCACCCATCAATTTCTTCGTCATTTCCTCAAGGTGACTTGTTGAGTTTGCATGTTGTTCAGCCTAAAGTGGTCTATATTGTTGTTGAGGTGCTTTTGGCAGGTATTGATTCTGTACACCTTGGTTTCCACCCCAAAAGAAGTTGGGGTGGTACCTCTAGTTGAGATTGTAAGTGTTCCCATACTGATTAATCTGGCCCCTATTTGCATTACCCACAAATAGACAGACTCTGGATTAATTAGGCATAAGTTGCTCGCATGACCCTCTCCATATACTTCACAAAACAATTGAACATGTTGCACAGGCTGGGCTTGTTGCTTGTTAATAACCAAGGTCATCTGATTGACTTGGTTGGTTAATGTGGAAATCTGTGCTAATAATGCCAAGACGACATCTAAATCGAGAATCCCTGTAGATTTTTGCAATGTGTCTCTTCCCATCTCTCCTTGACAATCAGGATTGCTTTGGAGAATTTGTTCAATAATACGTATATTCTATCAAAGCTTTTCTCCAACACTTGACCTCGAGCTGCAACGTCTACCATAATATCTGCCTCAAAATACAGCCCTTCTATAAAAGTGTGAGCTAACACTTCATTTTTCTGATTGTGAGGAGGACAATCTCTGAGCAGCCCTTTGAACCTCTCCCAAGCTGAGTAAAAATACTCTCCTGCTTTTGGTTTGAAGTCGGCGATCTCAATTCTAATCTTTGTAGTTTTGCCTGAAGGGAAGAACCTTTCCTGAAATTTCCTTGCCAGATCATTCCATGGTGTAATAGAATTATCTGGCTATGCCTTCAGCCATCGCTTTGCTTCGCCCAAAAGAGAAAACGGAAAAAGTGTGAGCCTCATATAGTCTGGAGTGACTCTGTTAGTGATGTAAGTATCACTAATTTCCAAGAAATTTAGGATATGTTGTTGTGATCCTCGTGTGGAAGACCCATAAACTGCCCATTCGCATAAAGTAGCTGGATCATGCTCTGTTTCAGCTCAAAGTTCCCAGTGATTCTGGGCTTCACAATTCTGGAGGTGACATTAGCAATGCTGGGCATCGACGCCTCCTAAACAACCATATGTTGCTCCTCTACCATGTTCACAGGAAATTAAACAAGTGCTTAGAGATTATTTTTGTTCCTTTCTTCCCTCGGTCTCCTATGAAATGTTCTCTTAGGTTTGGGGTCAAAGCGTTGAAGTCTTTCCTGGCTTCTGGCCATACACATTCAATTAAACTTCCTAAGACCAGAGCAACAATCAAGTAACGTTAGACTTGACGAAATAAGAAATTAAAGCAAAAAAGTAGTCAATATTCAAGTCCCAGGCAACGACGCCAAAAAACTTGTTTCTCCCAAACGCACACACAAGTATACGTGGTCGTACAAGTAATAAAATGATATGTCGAGTGTCAAACCCACAAATACTTGTATTAACTACCCACTACATTCACTAATATTGTTATTTAGTCGAGCCAATTCGAGTTCAAAGGTGTGATTACACTAAACAATAATTATAACTAGTAACTAAATTATCAAGCAGCAAAACTATTGTTGTGTATTCAGTAGAAACAAATATTTTAGGGTAGTGATAATTTCACCAATAGTGTTCTAGTTAACTCTCCCTTTCATACCATTCACTCATGGTTGCTAATTAATCGAACAATTGCTCTAGTAGCCTTCTCCTGAAGTACTACTCGCCTATTCAAAATAGATTAACACCTATATTCCTATGAAATCAATCTATTAAGAACGCATTAAGATTACGATGTATAATTAAACATGGTGACTAGGTATATTCCTATCCTAACCACAATTTCGCCTCCCTCAGATTTAAGATCGTGAATTCTTCAATCATTCTCTAATCCAAACTTGGCTTTCCCAAGCATAACATAGATACTAAATAGAATCTAACTGGTGGCCAGACAATTAAGCAATTAATCATAGAACTGAAGAAACAACCATACATTAGTGAATTGAAATCAAGGTTAAGTCAACGTTAAACAACAATATTCATGGCTAAATCACAACCCCACAGCTATGAGTTTTAGCCACTCATGATAGTATCGAACAAATTCATAAGTGTTGGATAATTGAAAATACTAGGAAAAGATGAAGAAAACTTAGAACTCTTTGCTCTCGGATGTTCCTTTCATGTATTCCCTCTTCCAAGTGGTGCATGTCCTCTAAAAATAAGCTTAGTCTTTCTTTTATACGCGTCGGGTAGGTCTAGGGTCGAAATAATCTTGTCCCGGGAAAACTTGGACAATTTTCCCGTCTCTAACGTCCATCCTAGCGCCACACACTAGTCCTGGCACTGGCTTATTAAAATTTCTTCCACTGGCCCTACATGTGGTGTGGAGCGCTGCCTGTGGCGCTGGAAATCCAAATTTTCCCATTTTCCTCCTATTTGTCTCTAATTCGCACCTTTGGCCCCCAATTGCTTCCGGATAATTCATACACATGAAAACACTCCGAATTAATATAAATCGATACATTTCACATCCAAAATTCACGAAACACGAGTAAAACATGAGTCCATATACATATAATATATACACGTTAAGCTAAATATCAGTGAGCAAGTTTTGCAAAATCGTGAGCAAGTTGTCAAGTGTCGCACATGCGCTTAGTTGAAGACTAAGGACAGGACAACGTGGTATCAGAGAAAAGGTTGCAACTAAGAGAATGGCGAACGACGGAGAAATTGACGCTGCCAATACCCAAGCCAACATCATCCAGGATACTGCTGGCAAGGGTGGCCGTAACAAAAAGAGGAATGCCACTAACAAGATCCAGGAGGTGGTGCCCGAGATTTTTCCAAACGAGGGGCTTACATCCCAGGAACCATCTTCCATTGTGGTGAGCGAGGATGACGTAAAGGTCTCGCCGGAGGACATCTCGCCCGGTAAAGAGTGGGTGATGAAGGTGAACGAGGGGATGGACGCTGTCGAGATCTTTGGCCATCGCCTGGGGAAGGTAGAAGGCAACCTTAGAGTTCATGAGGGACACACTCTTGAGGATATTATGAGTATCCAAAATGACTTGGAGGGGCGCACGCAGGCTGGGATGGAACTAAGACAAACTATCACCTTGGAGTGCAGACTCATGGAGGCGATGAGCACTCTCAATTCCATGAAGGCTAAGATAAAGGCACTCAAGGAGTGTGTCGATGATGGCATGGAGGCAGACAATAATGTTGTTGTGACGAGGGAGGCCAAGATCGAGGCTCCCAAACTGCCAGTGTTAAAAGGTGTTCGTGATGCACAAGAAGTAGAGAACTTCCTTTTGCACTTCGAGAACTACTTCAGGCACGGTATAGTGAGGGATGATGAGGCTAAGATCAAAACCACTGTATTGTACCTCACAGAGATTGCTGCATTTTTGTGGCGTGGAAAGTTTGCTAACATAGCGAGGGGGCTATGCAAGATTGAGACGGGGGAGAAGTTCAAGAAGGAATTGAAGAAGCAATTCTACCCGATGAATGTGGTGTATAAAGCTAGGCGGAATTAAGGGAGCTCCGACATATGGCAAGAATTCGGGAGTATGTGTGAGACTTCACTACCTTAATGCTGCAAATCCCATCGTTGTCCGAGGAAGATTCCCTCTTCTAATTCATGGATGGGTTGCAAAATTGGGCAAAGTTGGAGTTAAGAAGACATCAAGTTGCCAATGTGGACGAGGCCATAGCGGTAGCCGAGTCGCTTGTTGACTTCAAGATGGAGCCAACCAAGTCAAAAGAAGGCAACACCGAGAGGGGTGAGGGAGATCATGACGAGGTAACTGGGAAAGGCATAACCAAGGTATACAAGGGTAATGTCAAGAGAAGCTGCAAGGGGCTGGAAAATGGTAGTGAGTACGTGCCTAAGGGAGGGTGCTACTTCTGTAAAGGATCACATCAAGGAAAAGAATGCCAAGATTTGGGGAGCCTTGAAGCAATGATCGTAACTTTGCTCAAGCATACAAAGGTGACACAGGAGGGACTGCCTGTATTGGGGGGATACGCTTGGAATTTAAGACAAAATTAGGGGATTCCAAAGTCTATCTTGGCACCATGCAAATGGATCATGGTGGTAGCAAGAAACGTTGGGTGGACATAGTTAAAGAGGATGGCGAGTTACAAAGTGATTGCATGCTATCAGACTTGGACGATGCACCAAGAAGAGGGGTAAACTTTCCTAGCAAGGCTGTGACCACGAAGGGTAACCAAATAGGGAGTGGAATCACGCACCCGATGCTTCAGAAGCTGCTAGACATGGTTCAGTCATGGGGAGATTCAGGCCAAGATCAAGGAGAGGAATCTGATTGGTGGAGGATCGAGCTCATCATTGCTAGCCGTCCAAAGTACAAACGTGTGATGACCCAAAGGGTCACCTTGTGTAATTTAGCAGAAACTGTGTTTCGAGGCCCCGAAATACTCCGTTAATCTCACCTCGATGTGTGTGCACAGCCCGAGCGCGTAGCCAGGAAGTTTTTATGTGGAAATGTGTTGAACGGTAGAATTTATGATAATTAATGGAGTAAATTTGACTACGGTCAACATTTTGGGTAAACAGACTCGGGCTCGTGATTTGACGGTCCCGGAGAGTCCGTAGCAAAATATGGGACTTGGGCGTATGCCCGGAATCGAATTTTGAGGTCCCAAGCCCGAGAAATGAATTTTTGAGTGAAATTGTTTTTCAGAAATTTATAAAGAAAAGTGATATGAAAATTGTTTAGAATATGTTGGTATCGGTCCCATATTTCTGTGAAGTTTGGTTGAAAATGGATGCCGTTTGATGTGTTTCGGACTTAAAACTCTAAATTTGAAAGTTTATGAGGTTTGAAGAAAAACTGGTGATTTTGAGGATTGATTCATTGTTTTTGATGTTATTTTGGCGATTTGATCGCACGGTCAAGTTTGTAGGGTGTTGTGTGAGTTATCTGTGGAATTTGGTGTCATTCCGAGTTGTATAAGTCAGTTCGACACGTTGTTAGCGAAGTCCATAAAACGTAAAGTTCCTAAGTTTGGTTCTTGGGGTTTGGGGGTGTGATTTTGAGTTCTAGCATTGTTTGGGGTGTTCCGAAAGCTCGAGCGAGTCCGTATTATGATTTGGGACTCGTTGGTATATTTGGACTAGGGTTCGGGTGGGCCCAGGTGCCTTCCGGGCACCTAACGGGGCTAAAACCCAGCAAACATAGCTGCTAGTGCACCTGTTCTAGTGCGGGACCGCTCCTTCGGTCCCCAGCATCGCAGGTGCGATCACCCAAGGGCATGGCCAATCATCGCAGGTCGCAGGTGAGAGACCGCATGTGCGGTCTCCACTACGCAGGTGTGGGCCCAAGCTCCCTATCCCATTTCCGCGGGTGCGAGATACGTGCGAGACCGTAGGTGCGGTCCCAGAGCCGCATGTGCGGAATCACTGTTCAGGCAGTGTGTTTTATATACGGATTTAAACCCATTTTTCTCATTTCTTTCTTCTTCCTTGGGCGATTTTCCTCCATTGTTAAGGGCTAACGACCTAGTCTTCTAATGTAATGTGAACTCTACTCAAAAATTAGCTTCATGCATGGATATCTAGCTTAATTAACTACATAAATTAGTGCAAAAATCAAGAATTTGGGTAGTAACCTAGAACTTGTAATCATTTGATATTTTTTTGTGAATTGGCCGTGAAATCAAGTAAGAATCATATATTAATGATCCTTGGGTGAGTGTTTCCTTCGAGAATTATTGGATTCCGAGCGAGCGGGCCTGGGGTTGAATTTTGGTATTTTTGGAAGAATGCTAGGAAATGGATAATTAGGCTATGGGATCAATTTATTGAGTCGTTATTGATATACTTAAGTTAATTATGTCTAGATATTGTTGTTCCAGGGTTGAATTCGAGAGGGAAAGCAGTGCTAGAGGCTTGATTGGATTCTTGGGAATCGTGGTAAGTGTTTGGCCTAACCCTTGCTTGAGGGAATACGTGTTTAGTCTTATGTGCTACGTGTTATTATCATGTTCAGTGTATAGGTGAGGTGACGAGTACTTGTACCTTGTTGTCAAGCATGCCCGTGAGTCATATCTTATGGTATATGTGTCTTTCTCCGATATCCACTGTGTTTTAAAGTAGCATCTATTTTTTTTGAGATTATTCAATTGTTGGAAATACTTGGTTGGGAACACTGTTGGTTAGTTGTTCGGTTGAGGATTATTTTGGTTATGTTGTACGTTCAGTGAGATTGGTTATAGCTGGGTCCCTTGCCGAGAGGGTGATCTGTTATTGTTCCCTTGCCGGGACGGTGATATTTCTGTTTTTGTTCCCTTGCCAGGATGTTGTAAATTGTGTTTTGTATTGTGGTTCTTCCTTGTCAAATTGTTGTTCTGATTATTGTTGGGTAAGGAAGAGTATAAAGCACAAAGGTTAATGTCGTGCCGATATAGTGAGGTGAAAGCACGAAGGGTGATACCGTGCCACGATTTATATTTAAAGCACGAAGGTTAATGTTGTGCCGATATAGTGAGGTGAAATCACGAAGGGTGATACCGTGCCATGATTTATATTAAAAGCATGAAGGTTAATGTCGTGCCGATATAGTGAGGTGAAAGCACGAAGGGTGATACCGTGCCATGAATTACATTAAAAGCACGAAGGTTAATGTCGTGCCGATATAGTGAGGTAAAGGTACGAAGGGTAATGCCGTGCACTTGTCTTAGCGAGAATGAGAATAAAGCACGAAGGGTGATGCCGTGAACTTGTTTTGGTGAGTATGAGAGTAAAGCACGAAGGGTGATGTCGTGCACTTGTTTATTCCCTATAGTTATTCTGGTACTAGACGGTTGCCATGTTCTGTTACTCAATAAGTGTTTTTCCCCTTTGTACCCCGGCATGTTTATGCGAGACTAAATTGCATGGTTTAGCATGTGATATACCTTACATTTTATGAGCATTAATGATAAAATTACACTTGTTATGTGCTTAATGGAGTTTATTTCATGTGTAGGTGAATTGGAAATGGAAACGGAGCTAAAGGGATGCAAATACGTCAAAAATACGCAAAAGGAGACGCCCGGGCGATAGCCGGGCGTTTGCCCCATAAGGCCTGGCCCCCCTGGCGTTAGGGGGGCGTTTACCCTATAAGGCCTGGCCCCCCTGGCGTTAGGGGGCGTTAGAGCCATAACGCCAGCCCCCCCCTGGCGTTAGGGGGGCGTTAGAGCCCAAACGCCAGGGGTCCCCAGTTTCGCCCAATTCCGAGTTTGACGAGTTAAATGTTTCCCGGTTGAAATAGAAGTCTCCTACACGGTTAGGGTTCGCCCTAAGCCTATAAATAGACTCCTAAAACACAATTAAAAGGGGATTTTTTGTGGATTAACAGTAGACACGAAGAAAATTCCATTGAAGAGCAAGAACATCGATTTCTACAATTTAGTATTTCGTACTTTATATTTCAATTATGCAATTGTTTGTAGTTTTGTTTCTTCTAGACATGAGTAGCTACGTTTTAATCTAGGGTTTGGTGGAACCCATTGGGGATGAATTTCTTTTGATATTAATATATTTATGTTGATTATTCTCTATTTGTTCAACTACGTTCTTATTGTACTTAATTGAATGGCCATCAATTA
>ML368106.1:0-38544 GCA_005239525.1 Nicotiana knightiana | reverse complement strand
CTGACGCTTCTCAGTTGTGCTATGGAGTTATCTTTTTATTTATTTCTGTCTATTCCTCTCAGACAACAGTACAGTTTTGTATCATCTTTTGTATATTCTACTAGTTCGCTTGTTGACTTGTGACACTAGTTCCTGGCACGCACATAGTAGACTCTTATATATATATATATATATATATATATATATTGGATCACGATCATTTTGGTTGTATGTATTTAAATTGGTAAATATTTCCGCTTTTATTTAAATGAGCTAAGTTTAAAACTTTGGGAAATATGTGGGATTGGTATGTTAATAAGGAAAATCTCACTAGTAAACAATTGTTGGCTTGCCTGACTCCGGTGTTGGGAGCCATCACGACCCGTGTGGGATTTTTGGTCGTGACACCGGCCTTACTACTTTATTAACCCCAACTGGACCATTCATAACCCAAATGCCTTTCTTCTGCTGGAACTAAAATACCGAAATCTCGAAATCACACTCTGAGAAAACCTCCCTTCAAACCACCCCCAACATACGGGAAAACATTCTATCATCATATTGACATCGCACGATAACCAATCTCAAGCATCATCACTACCTGAGCATAGCCTTAACGCTCTCAGAAACACAGCTACTGAGCTTAAATAACATATTATTCTCTTGCAGGGCCATAACAACAGCCCCATCCAATTATACATGGAAACATCTCGAATTACATTTGTAGCACCATTTCAACTCCTCAAATTCCTGATTCATAGCAAGCGCTTCGCGAAGCGTAAGATTGAGTAGGAATGAACATAGGCATAAGCCTCAAAGGAATCGAATCGCACGATGAGGAAATCAAGAAGGGAAGTACTCCTAACAGCCCTGTAGACTCTCGAAGATAAGTACAGACGTCTCCGTACCTGTCACGACCCAAAATCCCTACGGTCGTGATGGCTCCTAACATCAATGTTAGGCAAGCCAAATCATTAATTAATTGAAATAACTTTCCGATTTAAAACATTTATGAAAACAATTCCTTACACTTCATTACATAATAACCAAATAAAAGTCTGTTAATTAAAACAATGGTTTAAAGATTACACTTAAGCAATTATAACCCAACACATATCCCAGAACCCGGTGTCACAAGTACATGAGCAACTTCTAAGAATTTAACATTCATTACAAGCCTGTCCGAAATACAACTGGACAAGGAAATTTAAATGAAATAATACAGCATGAAGGAGACTCTTTCAGCTGCGGGTCGCCTCCGGATGATGCAGCTCACCTAAGTCTCCGAATCCTCCACATTGCTATGAAAGTGCCTGTGCAATAAAATGCACAACAAGTGTAGCATGAGTACAAAAATAATGTGTAATCAGTAAGTCACCCGTCTAACCTCAGAGAGGTAGTGACGAGAGGTCAAATTAGACACTTACTAAAGGTCAATTTAGAATATTTAGGTATGACATTAAGCATGATTTATCATAGACAATTTATAACACATGATTTAGTATCTTTCAACTCTGTTCACGTTTAACACTTTATATCTTCGTCATATTAACAATTAATCAACATGGTGATTTAATCTAATAATAACAAATCGATGGGAAGGAACAACTTCATCCAAAAGTTTATAAATAACTTTAAATCTCTGCCATTTCAATCGATAATTTAATATTTCAGGCCAGTAACCAGGCAAAATATCATAGCAACTACGCAGCAAATATCATGCACAAGCAATGCCGAGGGTCGAACGGCGCGGACCAACAATAATAAAATGTGCACTGCCGAGGGTCGAACGGCTCGAACCACAGATGCACCTATCTGCCCCGCTCGCGAATCGATCATGTGACACAGTTAAAATAATACGGCTAGCCTGCTTGCGAATCATACCTGCGACTCAGGTGCTCATATGAATACATACACAAATACAGGGTCTTCCTGCTCGCGAATCACTCAAGCGACTCAGGCACCCAAAGTTACACATATCCACATAATAAATCTGTATTTTATCAAGAAAACAGTTTTTCTCAGGAAAGTGGTAAAATCTTTATTAAAAGAAACATGGAATATAGGTTTTGAAATCTTTATTTTTGAAACTCATTTGTCAAGTTTAGTGATACTCCATGATACAACCCAGTCCAGGTACACATATATCCAGAGCGGAACCAATTCTCTTTCTAGAGGGTTAACAATATGAACTCTAGCTTTCTTTTAGACATTCAATTACATTTGCGGTCATATTAGCAGTTTAATATTACAGGCAGGGTTGCAGGTACACACGTAAGGCATGCTAGTGGGTCCTAGGCTACCCGAACATGGCATAATAGTAGCTACGCACGGGCTCCCGCCACCTCGTGCGTACGTAGCCCCCGAAGATAATAGCATGTATTGAATTAATTAGCCTAGGGGGACGATTCCCCCTCACAAAGTTAGAAAGGAGACTTACCTCGCTCTGAAATTCCAATATCGGCTTCCAAGCCCCTCCGACGACTCCAATGGACGTACAACGCTCTGAAACTACAGCATAACGGCACAACAATGAAAATTCATCCTAATACTCACAACAAATTCAGATTATATACTTTCCTAGCCCCGCTCGGAGAAATGACCAAAATGCCCTCGGGCCCACGTACCTGGAAATCTGAAATTCTCAAAGATACATTCTACCCATAGCCCTACTAGTTCAATCATGCTATTTACTGTACATTGCATACTCAAATTCGCGGCTAAATTCCCAATTTACATTTTCTAGGTTTTTTTTCTCTTCAAAAACCCCAATTTTCCCCCCAATTTCCCATATCAAATTTATGTAATGATCTTGTATTTAACTTGGAAATGAGAAGGAATCACTTACCTCTTGATGCTTGGTGAAAATCTCCCTTTGAAATCCTCCAAAATCGCCTCAACCAAATGAAAACTGTGAGAGAAATGGCACAAACCCGACTTTAATTCTACCCAGGCCTCTTTCGCACCTGCATTCCAATGGCCGCTCCTGCGGCTCCGCACCTGCGGAAATTCCATCGCAGGTGCGGCTCTGACTTGACCCAGAAAATTCCCGCTCCTGCGATCCCCTCCTCGCACCTGCTATTCCGCAGGTGTGACCAATCTTCCGCACATGCGACCTCCTCAACTCCAGCCCCAATCTCGCACCTGCGGAGCCCTTATCCGCACATGCGGTCAAAGCCTCGCAGGTGCGATTACACCAGATGACAGCAACCTTCAGCCTTCTCCAACTTCAAATATTGATCTGTTAACCGCCCAGAATCCACCCGAGGCTCCCGGGACCCCGTCCCACTATACCAACCTGTTCCAAAACATAATGCGGACTTGCTCGAGGCCTCAAATCACATCAAACAACATCAAAACCACGAATCGCACCCAAATCCCAACTTTATGAACTTAGAAATTTCCAACTTCTACATCTGATGCTGAAACCTATCAAATCACGCCCGATTGACCTCAAATTTTGCACACAAGTCATATTCAACATTATGGACCTTCTCCAACTTCCGGAATCGCATTTTGACCTCGATATCAAAACTTCCACTTCCGGTCGGATTTCTCAAAAACCTTCAAATTTCTATCTTTAGCCAAATGACCCCAAAATGACCTACGGACATCCAAATTCACTTCCGATCGCGCTCCCAATTCCAGAAACACCATACGGAGCTATTCCCATACTCGGAATCCCAAACGGACATCAACCTCACTAATATGCACTTCAATCCTAATTTCATGAAATCCTTCTAAAATGCTAACTTCCACAATATATGCCGAAGCGCTCCCGGGTTATCCGAACCCCGCGCCGGACATACACCCAAGTCCAAAATCATCGTACGAACCTGCTGGAACCTTCAAATCCTGATCCAGAGGTCATTTACTCAAAATTCCAATCTTAGTTGATTTCTCCAACTTAAGGCTTCTGAAATTAGAATTTTCTTTCCAGATCAATTCTAAACTTCCTAGAATTCAATTCCGACCACGCCCACGGGTCATAATACATGAAACAAAACTACTCACGACTTCAAATCGTTGAACGACGTGCTAGAGCTCAAAACGACCGATCGGGTCATTACAGTACCGATCCACAAGACTCTACTAGACTCGCTCATGACTCGTGA
This sequence comes from Nicotiana knightiana, assembly GCA_005239525.1. Taxonomy (NCBI): domain Eukaryota; kingdom Viridiplantae; phylum Streptophyta; class Magnoliopsida; order Solanales; family Solanaceae; genus Nicotiana; species Nicotiana knightiana. The sequence goes on along the minus strand of ML368106.1, from coordinate 34,450 downwards.
GACCTAAGGGAACCTAGCGCTCTGATACCATGTTGCCACGAACCAAAATCCACAAGGTCTTGATGGCGCCGGACATCATTGTCAAACAAGCCAATCATTAATTAATTGAAATAATTTCTTATTTTAGCATTTATGAAAATCATTACCTTTCACTTATTACATAATAACTAAATAGGATCCGTTAAGTAAATACAATGGTTTAAACAGTCCTATTTTAGAAAATATATCCCAACACATCCCAGAACCCGGTGTCACAAGTACATGAGCGATTTCTAAGAATTTTACATTTTCTACAAAACTTATCTGAAATAAAAGTGGACAAGGAAATTAAAATAATGTAATACAGTATGAGGGAGACTTTGTCAGCTGTGGATCGCCTTCGGATGATGCAGCTCGCCTAAGTCTCCAAATCTGCCACATCGCTATAAAAGTACCTGTGCAATAAAAATACACAGCAAGTATAGCATGAGTACGAAAACAACGTGTACTCAGTAAGTCGCCCGCCTAACCTCAGAGAGGTAGTGACAAGAGGTCGAATTAGACACTTGCTAGAGGTCAATTTAGTATATTCGAGTTTGACACTAAGCGTGATTATCATAGGCAGTTTATTAAAGTCAGGAATAAATATTATCAACTCCTTCCACATTTAACACTTTAAATCTTCGTCATATTAACAATTAATCAACATGGGTGATTTAATAAAATAATAAATAATCAACCATAAGGAAGAACTTCTTCCAAAAATCTTTAATAACTTTAAATCTCGGTCATTTCAGTTGACAACTTAAAATTTCAGGCCAGTAATCAGGCAAAATCACAGCAAATACGCAGTAAATATCATGCGCAAGCAATGCCGAGGGTCGAACAGCACGGACCAACAATAATAAAATGTGCATTGCCGAGGGTCGAACAGCCCGAACCATAGATGCATCTATCTGCCCCGCTCGAGAATCGATCTTGCGACGCGGTTAACATAATAAGGCTAACCTGCTCGCGAATCATACCTGCGACTCAGGTGCTCATATGAATATACATGAATACAGGGTCATCCCGCTTGCGAATCATACATGCGAATCAGGCACCCAAATACACATATTGACACCAATAAACCATATTTTTATCAGGAAAATTAGTTGTTCAATGAAGTGATAAAATTCTCATTTTTTTAAACATGAGTATAATATTTAAAACTTTTCTGGAGATTTACTTGCTGATTTTGATAGGGTTCAAAACTCGATAGGTTTATCCGAAACACAATTATCCAAGGAAGAATCAATTCTCCTTCTAGGTGATTAAAAAAAGTAAACTCTATCCTTCTCGGAGATTTAGATACTAATTGAAAGAATCACATGATAAATTATTGACAAGATCACTAGTATAACAAGTAAAGCATGTTGGTGGGTCTTAGACTACCCGGACATGGCATAATAATAGCTATGAACGGACTCCCGCCACCTCGTGCGTACGTAGCCCCCGCAATTAAAAGCATGTATTCATTTAGTTCACCTAGGGGGACAATTCCCCCTCACAAAGTTAGAAAGAAGACTCACCTCGCTACGAAGTTCCATAACCGGCTTCCAAGCCCTTCCGACGACTCCAACGGACGCACGACGCCCGAAAACTATCAAATTAATGACAAACCAATGAAAATATACTATAATATTTGAAACAATTTCAAATTATATAATTTCCCAACTCCGCTTAGTGAAATGACCAAAATTCCCTCTGGCCCACGTGCCCGGAATCCGAAATTTCTCGAAGATAAATTCTACTCATAGCTTTACTAGTTCAAATATATAATTTACGCTAAATTCCATGCTCAAATTCGTGGCTAAAATCCAAATTGCCATTTTCTAGGTTTTCTTCAAGATTTCCCAAATTTTCCACAATCTTTCATGTTTAATCCATGCATATAACTTGTATTAATCTTAAAAACATGAAGGAATTAGTTACCTAGTGATTCTTGACGAAATCCCACTCTTGAAACTCCTCAAAGTCGACCAAACCAAAGAAGAAATGGCCAAAACCCGTTTAAAACATAACACTGCCCAGGCGACCCTCTTATGCGATCTCACGACATGCTCCGCGATCGCATAGGCCTTCTATGATGCCTCACTAATTCCTCCTGTGCGTTCGCAACAGAGAACCTGCGTTCGCACAGGCCAAGTCCCAGAAGCCCCAACAAGATACATTGTGTGATCGCATATATCCAAGTGCGATCGCACAAGCCAAAATTCCAGCCCCTCCAAAATTGCATTGTGCAATCGCATACACTTACATGAAATCTCATAAGCCAGAATTCTAGCCCTTCTAATTTCCTTCATTGCGATCGCAAACAAAGGGCCACGATCGCATAGCATACCAGACACACCAGAAGACAGCAGCAGCAAAACAGAGAAAAATGGTCTGAATTCACCCCGAAACACACTCGAGGCCCCCGTTCAATCCCACGACTCAGTTCCATAACACCCCACAGACTTGCTCGAGGCCTCAAATCACATCACACAATGCCGAAATCACGAATCGCACACAAACTCAAACTTTATGAACTTAGAAATTTCCAACTTCTACATCCGATGTTGAAACCTATCAAATCATGTCCGATTGACCCCAAATTTTAGACACAAGTCATATTTGACATTACGGACCTGCTCCAACTTCCGGAATCGCATTCCGACCCCGATATTAAAATTCCCACTTCCAGTCGGATTTTCTCAGAAACCTTCAAATTTCTATCTTTAGCCAAAAGACTTCAAGATGACCTACGGATATCCGAATTCACTTCCGATCGCGCTCCTAACTCTAGAATCACCATACGAAGCTATTCCCAGACTCGGAATCCCAAACGGACATCAATAACACTGAAATGCGCTTCAAGCCAGACTTAGAAAATTTTCTTCAAAATACCGACTTCCACAATATACGCCTAAACACTCCTGGGTTATCCAAAGCTTGATCCGGACATATGACCAAGTCCAAAATCATCACACGAACCTGCAGGAACTTCCAAATCCTGATTCAGAGGTTTTACTCAAAATTTCAATCTTAGTTGATTCTTCCAACTTAAGGCTTCTGATATGAGAATTGTCTTTCCAAATCAACTCTAAACTTTCTGAAATTCAATTCCGACTACACCTACAAGTCATAATACCTTAAATGGAGCTACTCAGGACTTCAAACCACTGAACGACGCACTAGAGCTCAATACAACCGGTTGGGTCGTTACAAAAGTCGTGTCTGAAACTAGAGGTGCGGGTTCAATTCCTACTTGACTTGTGACTAGAAGTCTTTTTTGATTTTTTTATTTGTTGATTTCGAATAGTTGTACACTTATATTATCTGGTTGGTAGCAACTTTTTGTTAAAGGAAGTGAGTACCCACGACCTTAAAATCATGTATTTTCCACTGATTCTTATCCCTGAATTCAACTTTCGTCTTTCGAAACTAAGGAATAAAATTCTAAATTTGTGTGAAAATAATTTTAGTATGTTTATGTTTTGCAAATATAATAAATAAAAGAATAAGGACAGACATCTTAAATATTGGAATATATTTATCGCAATATGTTTTCTTGCACGAACAACTGTATGTTGCACTTTTAAGAGGAATATCAAGATCGACACCAAGAGTTCTGGTTAAGGTAGAGCAACCAACGCATAAGGAGGAAACATACAAAATATTTTCCACAAAGAAGTGTTCGTTAAGATATTGTAACGACCTGGACGGTCGTTTGAGAGTTAGAGCCCCGATCCCGTAATATCTATTTTTCCCAAATCTATTTCATCTTTTGTGTCACGCCCCAAAACCAAAGAGCGCGACCGGCGCTCAACCGAGTGAACCCGACTAAGCAAGCCTGTAAGGATTCACTCTACCCAACTAATTCATGAATAAATAGGAGATAAATTCTATCAATCATACTTTATAAATATTTTATTAACTTTCATTTTATTTTCATTAGCAGTTTCAATCATAGTATCCAGGATATTACAATTTTGAAGATATGATAAAAAACATATTTTCCAAATACCAACATTTCTAGTTTAATTCCAAAACCCGACACCACCCACAACCTGTCTACGGAGCCTCTAAATACAACTGAAGAGAAATATGGAAATGCCGGCAACAAGGCTCAGGCTATATCTCAATTGAAAAGTACACGATAACCAAATGACGGGACCCCGAAATGAAGTGGGATCACCAAGTTAGCTGGAAGGAACATACCTATATCGTTGATCACTGCCGCCTACTGTGGAACCACCTGCATCCATTAAAGATGATGCGCCCCCGACAAAAGGGACGTTAGTATTGTCGAATAGTACTAGTATGTAAGATAAAAATCATCTTCCAAAGTAGACTGGCCATACAAGAAGAAGGAATCCATAGAAACAATCAAGTCACAATCAATAAAATCCAAATGCACAAGTGAAACCTAACGAGGGTAAACATACAGAAGTAACACACATCTCCTTAGGAAGATCAATAATTCAATAAGAAGAATTCAATGAGAAACATAAGCACCATCACAACATCAATTAAGGAATCACACAAGCTTTCAAGAGAATCATTTTTAACTCTAGCTTGGCCATCACTAGCATTAACATCTCATTACTCATATCACCACCGTATTTTTATACAAAGTCCGATCACGACCTGATCGTCTAGGTCGTCCCCTTTGGAGACATGTTTCCACAATACCAATTTTTTTTTCAATTTCAATTCGATTCATAACACAGTACAAAACCACCATGTGTGCGGCATGGTGTCCGATCACGGCCCGATCGGCTAGGCCGTCTTACTCAAGACATATTTATTTTCATTAATCATCCCATTTCTCATTGTGCACATATATTTCAAGTCCTCTAATGCTAATGGCCACAGTCATTAATTCATACCTGACACTAGGCCCCATTACATAACTCAATTCATTTCCACATATTTCACATCAATATCAATTTCATCAACAAGTCGTTCGGTTCAAAACATCAAGTACACATGAGGGCGAACACAAATCATAGGCATATAGAGACTGTCACATTCCATTACAATTTAACATATTTTCCATAGCATCAATACTTTACCGAGTAACAACATAGCATCATGGAAGCAGAATGCATATGGCACATAAGGTATTACAACACAAATACATTTGAAATGTTATTTCCTTCATCAATCAAGATTAAGGCTTACACAATTTATAGGGGAGCACCATAAAGGTTCGATTCCTAAGAAGAGGGGCTTTCAGCCATACATAACTCAAAGAGCTTTTAGGAAAATTCCACTTTTAGAAGTTATCTTAAATAGTTGAGTCGAGTCGAGTCTCGTAATCTATTTCATATATATATATATATATATATATTATCATTTCATAGGCCTTGCTAAGCACAAGTATATATGTTATCCACACTCTATTTTCCCCAGTTTATTTAATTCATTTTCAAGTATCTTTATAGTTTACCATTGACTAAGCATACTCAATCAAGGCATCTAGTACACATACTGGCAAGTAGGAGTATTGAGAACATCTAGTCTTCTTCACCTAATTAGTATACCAGTTTTCATTAAAATTACCACTCGAGACTATGCCATATTAATAAGCAATCATTACTTTAAACATCTATCATTCAATATAAGGCTCATTCAAAATAATCATGTTTATGAGTTTTGTAGGGGATAACCCAGAACGAAAAGATTTGGGATATGGGGCCGGTCATACTTAAACTTGCGGAAACAATATGGAATTCAATTCCGAGAGATAAAGTTTAACCCACATACCTGGTTGAGATTTCCTTATGTTACTACAACACACCAACACCTTTAGCAATAATAATATATAAGGAGATAGTGGAAATCGATTAATAATTAGAAAGATTTCCCATGGTGTAACTCTCTTAGGAATTTCATCAACCACCTAACATGCGTAATAGACTACAAGGTCCGAAAATGAAAATTATTTCTTCCCTCAACCAATGTTAACAAGAACTACCCTAATTAGTTCATTAATATCACATATTAAATCTTAGCACCACATGCATGTCCAATTTCTAATCCTCACAACATATTTGAACCCTTAACTTCTTACATGGAAGTTCTGGAGATAGGACTTATCCGGGTGGAGGACAATCTAGAGGCCATCTTTTTTGGTTCTTGAAGGTTTGATCAAGATTTGGGTGATAATGAAGCTAGGATCCCTATTTTCCTCTCTATATTTCTCTCCACTCTCTCTAAATTCAGTAGAAAATGACCCCAAATGAAGCCCCAAAGCCTATTTATCAAAATGGGGTCGGGTTATAAAAATAGGAAAAAGAAGCCTCTGAAATTGGGTCTGCGGTCGCATAATGGACCGCAGAACAAGAATGTAGGTCGAAAAATGGATCGCGGAATTGGTGCCCAGAACTGGGCTTCACTGGGCAGGTTTGCGACTATTTTGCGGTCGCATAATCACTTCTGCGATCGCATAATGGTCGCAGAATGGCCGGAGAATTGCATTATGCCAGCCCTTGGTAATTTGATCATAACTTTGTGTAGGAATGTTCAAATGAAGAACGGTTTGAAGCGTTAGAAACTAGACTAGAAGAAAATTCATTTGATAGGTTTTTCATCACATAAAAATTTATATATATTTAGATATTCTCGTTCAAAGTGTGGACTTGTGCGAACTCATTTGGAATTTTAGCCTATTATGAAATTTTCCAATTTGACTTAGACTTATGTCTATCCTTGGACCCCACATTACTTATTATAATACTTATACGCTTATTTACCATATCCAATTGATATACATCATTTTAATAGCATATAAAATATTATAATTATCCTACCTGGCACCACGAAATCCCAAATTACTTAGAGAAATTTTCCGGGGCCTTAAATTTTGTGACTTGCCGGGAGGATTGGTTGAGAGTTTTGGAGTGTTTGGGACACTTAGTCCCTAAATGAGAGCTTAAGTCTTATAATTTGGACCGTAGTCGGAACTGTGTGAAGACAGTTCCGGAATAGAATTTCGTCAACACTGTTAGCTCCATTGAGTGATTTTGGTCTTAGGAGCGCATCCGGAATGTGTTTTGGATTTTTGGCGATTTCGGCCGGTAGTGGAAATTTTGATATCGAGCCCGGAATTAAATTTCGTAAGTGGTTGTAGGTTCGTAGTATCATTTGTGACCTGTGTGTGAAATTTGAGGTCTTTCGGACTAGGTTTGATGTGTTTCGGTGTTGTTTGTCGAATTTGGAAAATTCTAAGTTCTTAGGCTTAAACACGTGCTCAATTCATGTTTTTGATGTTGTTCGATGTGGTTTGAAGTCTCGGCTAATTTCGTATGGGGTTATAAGGCTGGTTGGTATGTTTGTTTGAGGTCTCGGGGGCCTCGGTTGTGTTTCATATGCTCAACGGATCATTTTTGGACTTAAAAAGTTGGCTGGTTTTGCTGGTGTTTTGCAGCTGGTGTCCTTCATCGCGATCCCATGAGGAGGTTCGCGATCACGTAGAGTAATAGAGAGGCTAACTAGGTTAACTCTATACATTCACAAAGAATGGGATGCGATCGCGTAGGTCAGTCAGGTTATACATCACGAACACGTGGGCCAGGCCGCATTCGCGAAGAAGAAATAAGGTGGCAAAGGGCAGCTATGTGTTACCCTTCGCGATCGCGTGAGTCAGTAAAGCCAATGCATCACTTTCGCGTGGAGGGTGACGCGTTCGCGTAGGGTAAAATCATTAGGCAACGAAGTAGTTCTTACCGATCGCGAGGGTGTTTCCGCGATCGTGATTAAGGAAATAACTGAGCAGATTTTAAGTTCAAAATCGAGGGCTTTTTGTTCATAACTCAAAAGTTGATTGAGAGCTCGGTAGAAGGCAAATTTTGGGGAGATTTTCAGAGGGAGTTTTTGGGTAAGGATTCCTAACTCCTTTATGATTAATTCCCACTAATCTATGCATAATTTTATCATCTAATTTCGGATTTGGGGTGAAAATTGGGAAAATTTGAGAAAAGCTCTTAGGCCGAATTTTGGGTTTTTGATCGAGAATTTGGTATCGGATTTGAGTAAATTTGGTATGGTTATACTCTTGAGTGAATGGGTGTCGTAATTTATGATTTTTACCCGATTCCGAGTCGTGGGCTCGGGGAGAGTTTTTGGGCGTTTTTCCTATTTTCATTCCTTAGCTTCGAATTAATTAGCTAAAGTAGTTACTTGTAGTATTATTTACATTATGCAATTGATTTGATTAAATTTGGGCCATTCAGAGTTGGATACGCATGGCAAGAGCGTGATATCGAGTTGATTTGAGCGGTTCGAGGTAAGTGGCTTGCCTAACCTTGTGTGGGGGAACCTTCCCTTAGTATGTTTGGTATTGTTTGATTCATGAGCACCGTGTATGTAAGGTGACGAGTACGTACACAGGCTATTTTTGTAAGATCCCTATTTTTCTTCTAAATCATAAATTGTTTTCCTTTGATTGAACTGTACAATTTTGTTTAATTACCTTGTTTAGGTTAGGAAAGCATGCCTATATATTTTGACTATCTACTTGAAATTTTGTGAAGCATGAATAGGAAGATTCCTGGTTTTCCTTGGTTGCATGTAGTCTAAACTATACATTTCAATGATGTAACTGTCATGTCATTGTTGAGTTGCATATTTACTTTGGGACTACGGACGTATTCCTGGAGATCCCCCAGCACTGCATATTTATTTTGGTACTACGGACGTATTCCGGGGAGACCCCCCAGCACTACATGTTTTTTTTGGGACTACAGACGTATTCTGGGAGATCTCCATGTACTGCATAATTAATTCGGGACTACGGGACGATATCTCAGGAGATTTCCCTGTTGTGTTTCTCTTGTTCTGAGCCGAGGGCTCCTTGACTTTTATTACTGAAGACTTCCTTACTTACTTTAATGTAGAATATATTTATATCTCTTGTTGTTATTAGTTCTTTATATTTACACGGGTAGGGCCCTGACCTGACCTCTTCACTACTCGTCCGAGGTTAGGCTTGGCACTTACAGGGTATCATTGTGGTGTACTCATGCCCTTTCCTTCACATGTTTTCGTGTGCAGATCCAAGTACGAGCTATTAGCCTTGGGGTTAGTACGTGCTTGCTGATTCCAGGAGACTTCAAGGTATTTCTGCTCGTGTCCGCAGATCCTCGGAGTCCCCTTCTATTCCCTCGCTTAGAGATTTTTCTTTTGTTTCTTCAGACATGTTGTATAGAGATATACAGACTTGTATAAGCTTGTGATTAGTGACGTTCGGGGTTTTGGGAGTGATGTTATTGTATTTGCCGAGTGGTACTATCCTTGCTTATTAACTTATATTGTTTTGGCTTTTATCTTTATGTTTCCTTTCTTTTTCCGCAATAATAGGCTTACCTAGTCGTAGCGACTAGGTGCCGTCACGACACCTTACGGATGGGTAAATGGGTCGTGACAGATACCATACATTTATACTTTTAAACTATAATATATAATTATCTAACTAACATGACAAAATCGATCATTTGTGTAAGTTTTGATGATGTCCTTTTATTTTAAATTCATGTATTATGCTAATGTAATAATATTTTTTGGTATTTAGGTGATTGTTATAATATTATGCATAAAATTTCTATCATTAATTAAATTTAATTGTTCCTTCATATAAATAAATGTTTAAATCATCACGTGCCTGTAACGACCCGGCCGGTCGTTCCGAGAGTTATGTTGCATCGAGTTGGTTGATTTGATTCAGAATGGTTTTGGAGTTGAATGAGACACTTAGTCTCTTATTTAGGAATTCAAGTTGGAAAGTCAACCAAAAGTTGACTTATGAGTAAACGTTCTTGGATTTGAATTTTTATTGTCCCATTAGCTCCGTTAGGTGATTTCTGACTTAGGAGCGTGTTCGGAATGTTATTTGAAGGACCGTGGTAGAATTAGGCTTGAATTGGCAAAATTAGAAATTTGGCGATTTCCGATCGGGAGTGGAAAATTAAATATCAGAGTCGGAATGGAATTTCAAAAATGGAAATAGATCTGTGGTGTCATATTTGACTTGGGTGCAAAATTTGAGGATATTCGGACAAGGTTTGATTGGTTTCGGCGTCGTTTGTGGAATTTAGGAGTTATAGTTTTTTAGGCTTGAATCCGAGTTTGATTTGATGTTTTGGTGTTGTTGTGAGTTATTCTTAGGTTTGACTGAGTTTTAATGATGTGATGGGATGTGTTGGTGAGGTTGGTTGAGGTTCCGAGGGCCTCGGTTGTGTTTAGGATGGTTATCAGATGAAATTAGCTATTGAAAACAGCTACCGGTGTTGCTGATGTTGGTCTCTGAAGTTGGGAGTGCAGACCGCGCCGGAATTTCGCGGTCAGTGGAGGGACCCCGTGAGGGCGGCAGTATTTCGCGGTGAGCGGTGGAAGCTGGCGCGAACAGCGAAAAAAGGGACGCGACCGTAGGTGCTGGAGACTTTCGCGGCCCTGGTTGGAATTCCGCAGACTGCGGAACGCCGAGCGCGGCAGCGGTGGTATTTGGTGGTCAGGGAAATAAGGATCCAAGGAGAGCACTATAAATACAAGGTTTAGAGTTTTTATTTCATATTTTGACTTAGGGAGCTCGTGTGGTGGCGATTTTTTGAAGATTTTTAAAGAAATTCATCGGGGTAAGTGATTCTAACTCGGAGTTGGCTAAAACACATGATTATATCCCGGATTTCATCATTTGATTAGTCCTTTAGGGTGGAAAATTGGGAAAAATTGTAGAAACTTCATAAAATGGGTTTTTGAGAGTTGAATGTCGATTCGAAGTCGGATTTTGATAAAATTGGTATGGTTGGACTCAGGAGTGAATGGGTTTCCTAGTTTTGTAAATTTTATCAGATTTCGTGACGTGCGCTCGAGGGTCGTGTTTGGCCGAATTCGGGATTTTTGGTCTAATTTGATAATTTTCATGCGGGGTTCATTCCTTTAGCATATATTGATGGTAATGTATTGATTTTGGATAGATTCGGAGCATTTGGTAGCCGAGTCGAGTGGCAAAGTCATTGCGGAGTAGGGTTTTGGCTAGATTGAGGTAAGTAAAGCTTTCAAACTTGGTTCTGTGGGTTTGAAACCCTAAACTATGTGCCGTGTGATTAGAATTGTGGTGACGCACATGCCAAGTGACGGGCGTGCGAGCGTGCACCGTGAGAATTATGGCCTGGTTCATTCCATGGAACCGTTTAATGACTTCTTCTTGTTGATATGTGTGTTCCTATCAATGTGATTAAGTAAATATGCTACAAATCATGCTAGATATTATGTTAAGGCATCACGCTGATACTGTTGAGACCCGAGTGATCGTTTCTTGCTGTCATCTCATTTGTGTTATTGATATTCTATAATCAGTCTGGTTCATTCATATCATATCATGTATCAATCTCGGTTGTTGTTGTTTAGCACATCATATCATTGTTTCGGGCTAGTTCATGACATTATGAGCCTGTGTATGTGAGACTGGAGAGTGATGAGTGAGTGAGGCCGAGAGCCTGATGATGAGTGACAGTTATGGGATCGGGCTGCACGCTGCAGCGGTTATGTTGATGACTATGATAGCGCTTGGGCTGTAGGAGCCCCTCTGGAGTCTGTAACACACCCCAGTGAGCGCAGTGATATTATATTCTGGGATGGATCTTCTCTGGGCCATGCAGCCATATACAATACTGAGTGGACAAATATTTGAGAGTGGGAGCACATTGTGCATTTCATACGGTTGGTGCATTGGCATGTAGAATAAGTGGAGATGTATATATTTTTCAACTGTTCAGAACTGTACTTATCTTATCACTTTGAGCTGACTAGTTAACTGAAAGCATGCCTACATTTCTGTACAATGATTCTGTTATAATTGTAGAGGTTTAGCTCGTCACTACCTCTCAACCTACAGTTTGGGCTTGTTACTTACTGAGTTGGTGTACTTACGTTACCCCTTGCACCTTGTGTCCAGATCCAGGTATACCAGGCCACGGTAGTGCCAGTTGATCATTTTGTTGCGGATCATCTTCGGAGAAAGCGAGGTAGCTTCTTGGCGATCGCAGACCCACCTTTCTCCTTCCCTATCTTCCCTTGTGTATTTTATTAGCTATTTCTCAGACAAATGTTCTCTTGATAAATTTTGGAACAGTTGTAGTATGGCTCATGACTTAGTGACACCCGTTGTTGGGATTTATCTTTCCGTATTTTTGGCTTTTATTTATCTTTTGTTTAAAAATTTCAGTAAGGAAGGTTGTTATCTATATTGTTAAACGAGAAATTGAATTGGTTAAGAGTGTGTAGGCTTGCCTAGTTCCACAATAGGCGTCATCGCGACCAGGTTAGTTTTGGGTCGTGACAAGTTGGTATCAGATCCTAGGTTACATAGGATCTGCATAGAAAGTGCAGAGTGCAGTATCAGTACAACTACCCAATGTACTGGTAAGTGTCGAGCCTAACATTAGCGAAGTAGTGACGAGGCTAGGACACGACACTTACAAACAACATGTACAGTATAATCATACACGTAGCAATAACAGCAATAAAAGAAATAAGACAGGAAATATTGGGAGGGGACATGATGAGGGGTTCACAGTGTAAGAAATCAAAAAAAAAAAATAATCAATGAATGATTATGGGATCCAAAATTTCCTGTCAAATTTGATTAAATGATGTAGATGTTTTGTTGTCATTATCAAATTAATTAGTCTATTAGTACTTCCTTAATGATCTTGTAAATAAACTCCCTTCTTTTTCTCCATTCTATTTATCAGACTCTACTCTTTCTATGATTATATAATAAAGTTGAATTACTATTATTATTCTAAAGGAAAAAATTTTTATCACGGGAGATCTGGGATTGATTCCTCTCGCCAGCAGTCTCCTCGGTCAGAGCTTTATGCACTAGGCTTGCCTAGTACGGTTTACGTCTCCTGTGTTGTTTGCAAGTTATGCACAGTGAGCAAGTTACCTAGTATACATCCAAAAGGTAGCTGCTATCGGTTTCCTTAAGAATTTTCCAAAAAAATAAAAAAAAATTCTATCATTTCAAGCTTATTATGGTTGGACTATAAACAATAGCCAACATATTTTATAAGGGGTTGATAGAAGTTTTATTGTTATTCAAATGACTCAAGAAGATTGGTTTAAAGATGATAATAATATAGAATTAGCCCCTTGCGTAACGTATGAAACATGAATCACATGGCAAGGATATTGATATTAATACGTTACATACCAAATTATGATTAAGATGTATGTATCAATGTGGCATCAGCTCAATAATTGCTTTGGAAATTTTTGTTTTTTCAGATTGTGACCATATGACATCTTCTGCAATTATAGGTGTGATGGGTAGGGATGATGTCATTAGTGTCTGCATTTCCATGTGAAGCCAAATTATATGATTAAGAACTAATTTGGACTTAATGTAGGTGGTCTTTGAGGCCTGTGGATGGATTTGGACTAGGCAAATTCGTGGAAGAAATCCACCATTATAATACTTCTAGAAAAGGAATTTAAAGGGATTGGTTCAGTAGGTTGAGATGCCTACATTTGATGACAGCGGTGTCTCAGTTTGCTTGCGCTCACTTCGATTATTTCACATAATATATACTATTATTTTTCATCACTACAAATATCCAAAAATTTTATCTACCAACGCTTAGGCTGACCTTCCACCAATACAGATATTGAATAAATCACCTAATATTTTTTGCTTAGGGTGAAATGAAAACATGAGACCTCATAGTTTTGCTCCCGCGTCAAAAGCGATTATTCATTATAATATTATTTTCCTTTTCTGTCCTAGCCCTTTGATTCTTTTCAAGAAATGATCCAAGCTAATGTCTTATGTGGAAGAAGGTTATATGCAATGTGTCTTGGGCTTAACTATCTTTTGTCAGGCCCAATGACAGGCTCTTCAAGGATGGGCTAATGTCTTATGATTGAAACCTTGGAAGCATTAACATTGGATGTGCTTCAGCCATGACACGGAAGGTGTATGCACCGTGCCTTTGGTGGATAGAAGAATTAACCTAAAAAGCAACTCATTCAACTGTTTAAATTAAAAATAATTGGTAAACACAATATATATATATATATATATATATATTGTGTTTACCAATTATTTTTAATTTAAACAGTTGAATGAGTTGCTTTTTAGGTTAATTCTTCTATCCACCAAAGGCACGGTGCATACACCTTCCGTGTCATGGCTGAAGCACATCCAATGTTAATGCTTCCAAGGTTTCAATCATAAGACATTAGCCCATCCTTGAAGAGCCTGTCATTGGGCCTGACAAAAGATAGTTAAGCCCAAGACACATTGCATATAACCTTCTTCCACATAAGACATTAGCTTGGATCATTTCTTGAAAAGAATCAAAGGGCTAGGACAGAAAAGGAAAATAATATTATAATGAATAATCGCTTTTGACGCGGGAGCAAAACTATGAGGTCTCATGTTTTCATTTCACCCTAAGCAAAAAATATTAGGTGATTTATTCAATATCTGTATTGGTGGAAGGTCAGCCTAAGCGTTGGTAGATAAAATTTTTGGATATTTGTAGTGATGAAAAATAATAGTATATATTATGTGAAATAATCGAAGTGAGCGCAAGCAAACTGAGACACCGCTGTCATCAAATGTAGGCATCTCAACCTACTGAACCAATCCCTTTAAATTCCTTTTCTAGAAGTATTATAATGGTGGATTTCTTCCACGAATTTGCCTAGTCCAAATCCATCCACAGGCCTCAAAGACCACCTACATTAAGTCCAAATTAGTTCTTAATCATATAATTTGGCTTCACATGGAAATGCAGACACTAATGACATCATCCCTACCCATCACACCTATAATTGCAGAAGATGTCATATGGTCACAATCTGAAAAAACAAAAATTTCCAAAGCAATTATTGAGCTGATGCCACATTGATACATACATCTTAATCATAATTTGGTATGTAACGTATTAATATCAATATCCTTGCCATGTGATTCATGTTTCATACGTTACGCAAGGGGCTAATTCTATATTATTATCATCTTTAAACCAATCTTCTTGAGTCATTTGAATAACAATAAAACTTCTATCAACCCCTTATAAAATATGTTGGCTATTGTTTATAGTCCAACCATAATAAGCTTGAAATGATAGAATTTTTTTTTATTTTTTTGGAAAATTCTTAAGGAAACCGATAGCAGCTACCTTTTGGATGTATACTAGGTAACTTGCTCACTGTGCATAACTTGCAAACAACACAGGAGACGTAAACCGTACTAGGCAAGCCTAGTGCATAAAGCTCTGACCGAGGAGACTGCTGGCGAGAGGAATCAATCCCAGATCTCCCGTGATAAAAATTTTTTCCTTTAGAATAATAATAGTAATTCAACTTTATTATATAATCATAGAAAGAGTAGAGTCTGATAAATAGAATGGAGAAAAAGAAGGGAGTTTATTTACAAGATCATTAAGGAAGTACTAATAGACTAATTAATTTGATAATGACAACAAAACATCTACATCATTTAATCAAATTTGACAGGAAATTTTGGATCCCATAATCATTCATTGATTATTTTTTTTTTCTCCCAACAGCAGCAGTACTAAGGAATGATATATTATCTTAAGCTGTCACAGATGTCTCAACAGCAACACCTGAGTAGTTAACTTCAGCCACCCTGTCAACTTCCCAAAGTTGTGGTAATGCTTCCCTTATGTTATGGATGCTTTCTAATGCATAATCTGCTCCTACTACTCTTTGTGAATTGCCAACCTGAAAATAACAGCAACAACACTACAACATTAGCAACACAACAAGATTGCTCCGGCCAGATGTGGAATCAGGATTTGAAACTTATGAATTCAGAATTTCAATCATCGTAAGTCACTGGATTCTACATTAATAATTTGTACATGTTCAATGAATTTTACAGGGTTTAAATCAAAGCTATTGAGTTCGACCGAATCCGTATTCGACGTATTAGTTTTGCCCCTAGCTTCAGTACATATTCCCTTTGTTTCATTTATTATGACAGTGTTCGACTGAGTACGTTTTTGAAAAGAAAATTTTCGCCCACATACCATAAAATAACCTCAGGACTTCTCGTCTTATACATGTCATGATATTTTTGTGATTATAAGACCATGTCATTAGTGGTAAAATGCAAAGTTTGAAGTTAAAGAATTTCCGAATATATAATTGTGTCATTATTTTTCTGAAAAGAAAAGAGCGCAGATGGAGTACAACTTACCAATACTGTATCAAGACCAACACGCTTGCCAGCTCGAATGTTACGGACACTGTCTTCAAAGAAAAGCTGAAAAATGGAAAGTTTCCAAATCAGTACACATTGAGATAGCAATGATTTTTTAAAAACAGGAATCAAGAAGTTGAAGAGTTAATCTTACAGTTCTGTGTGGATTAATGTTGGCTATGTTTAAAGCGCGTTCAATGGCAATTTCTGAAGGTTTGCAAACAATTGGTGTTTTTGGCAATAGTGATCCAGCTTTAGGTTGAGCAAAATGTCCAATAATGTCAAAGATCTGAGTGCCATTAGTAGCAGCAGTGTTTGAGTTTGTGGCTGATCCCAAAAACTCAATATCATCCTCATCATCTGATGGAGTGCTCTTGTGAATTGGATTCAGAGTCTCAAAACATAAAATCCCTTCAAAACAATCTTCTAATCCTAGCCTACTCAAAGCTTTTAGAGCATGGACCTTATCAGCATTTGTAAAGATCTGTAATAAGACAAAGAAAAAAAACATTCATAAAAGGCTCTTTGGCCAGTAAATAAGTATCTTTACGCAAATAGTCGGTCATATTCATGGTTTATTTTGACCAGGATAATGCTGCGTACAATAGACCTTGCGGGAGCCCGGGGCGGATTAAGAGGAGCGGAAGAGGGTTCATCCGAACCTCCTTTGCCGAAAAATTAACTTTGTATATAAAGCAAAATCTGTTTTTTAGCTCTTTATATTATGTTTTGAATCCTCTTGATACAATCCAAAAGTATAACTTAGTGGTTAAAGTGGTTCAAAACTTTTGTGAGGTAATTGGTTCAATTCCCACTGACTACATTCTTTTTTAACTTTTTTCTTTTTTGAACCACCTTCGCAGAAATTCTGGCCCCGCCATTAGCGGGAGCTTAATGCACCGTGCTGCCTTTTATTCACTATTTACTTTTCTAGCCATGTACATAGATTATACACATATGATACTTAAATCATGCAGATATGTCCACCGGCTGGTTGTATGACTATTTGGGTTAATTCTTCTAAATATAAAACAAAAATGTTCATGAATTGTGAAAATGGCCTTACAACTTTGCGGATTGGTAAGCTTAGCAAAAGACTTCTCAGAACAGGGTCAGGCCTTAAATTTTCATAAGGTAACCTCCCATGGACAAAACTGCAAAAAAATAAATCGGCAAAATCAAAATCAATAAATTAAAACAATGAGAGTTTAATGAATAGAGTCCAACTTCAGCTACAAATACTCACCTATGGTACTCATCATAATCAAAATCGTAGCCAATTGCCTGCCAAAAAAACCAAATTATTTATCTCATAAGTTAGATTATAGTTTTTATGATCAAATGTTAAGAAAAGGGTAAAAAAAAAAAAAAAAAAAAAAAATTTACCCTAAGGCCAGCCATTGTAGTACCATAATTCTTGTACAGTAAATTACCCAACTCAGCAATTTTGCTTTGTTCTATACCAAGCTTTTCAACCATATAATCTACAAAAGCACATTGAATTCTAAATTAAAAATCATTTAATTAACAATTTGAAATATATATTTAGTCTAAAACATTTAAAGAACAGATCAAGTATACCTTCAATATTCTTGCGAACACTCGACGCCAGACCAGTACTTAGGGGATATAGAGTATCATCTAAATCTGTAAATTCCAATATTTTATCATCAAACTATGTCAAAAATTAAACGAAAAACAAAAAAAAAAGAGATTTGACGACGAAATATTTCGAAAAAGAAAACATACCAAAAAGAAGACAGTCGTACTTTGGTCTCTGAACATGTCCATATTCCATTTTGGCCTAAGAAATCTTGAGTAAAGAAGTGAAATAGGTAAGAACAGTGGACAAAGATAATCTAAATCCAGCCAAACCAATTTGAAAATTCAATCTAAGTCTCAATCTACATTTCTTCATTATGACTTCAATAATTATTGAGTTCCAATCAAAAAACCTTGAGTCAGCATATATAATTATTATTACAAGCATAACAAAAAGAGGCTAGCATCCTATATGTCCCTACTTCAGAGGGTTATTTATACAAATTTTAAGTTCTGATAAAAACAAAAGCAAGCCAAAGGAAAGTGGACCCTTGACCTTTAAAAAAAAAAAAATAATAATAATAATAAAATCCAAAATATAAAAATTCAAACATCTTCAAATGCAGAAACAATACTGAAACAAAAGTTAATTCCTTCAATATTCACAAAAAAAGGAACTTGACAATCAAAAAAGAAAACAGAAACCAAACTTCAAGATGATAGAACTATTACATAAACTTAGGAAGTTCATAAAACACATAAATTTTGACAATAATAATAACAAGGTAAATAAATTTCAAGTGTTTTTATGATTTAGTTAATCATTATACGTAATTAATTTGATTAAAAATGTTCCTATCATCGGAAAACTTTTATTACTTCTTAAAAATCACTTTTATTAATCCTCACTTCAGCACTGATTATAAATTATATCATTTACGTACACAAATGAAGAGATTTCACTGCGTATGTTGTTGTTGTTTACGAGACAGTATAAAAAAGAAAAGAAAAAGAGAGAATAAAGAAATCACATGAAGAAAAACATACCAAGAATCAAAATGGGAATTGATCAAATTGAAGAAAGTGAAGATAATACAGAGGGTTTTACTTTAATTTGTAGTAAAAGCTTTTTTGTAGTAATTGAAAGAAGAGAAGGAAGAAGGGGGAGGAATACGAGTTGGCATTGGATGGGTTTATATAGGCAAAGCGTTGCGTCTTTTCTCTTTTAAATATTAAAAGTAACTGATTAAAAAACTGCCTAAGGCTTTCTTCGACTTTTCCATTTAATTATTTAAAAAAAGAGACTTTTGTTTAATTTTTTTTTATTTTTTATAAAAAAAGTCGTTATTCTTTTTTTTGTTGCATATTCCTTTTTGCCTCTCCGTTGTACTTTCGGGACTATTTTTATTGAAACTTTGGAATTTGACCTCTCCATTTATTCTTCATTTTCCCTGTAAATATGCCCCATTTTCTTTTGACATTATTGTTATCAACCTTCTTTTATATTACACTATTGTTATTTGAGAAGTTGAAAACTATTTTATAAATCTTTTGACAATAGAAAATTATGACTTCGAAATTAAATAAAAATGTAAAATAATGAGGACTCAACATTTGAATTCAAAAAGGAAACACGGTATTTTGATCTTTCTTTCCGAATTTCTTCATTCGTTTGGAATCGAGTAAGATTTATGTTTTATTAACTAGGTATTAAATTACATATAACATGTAAAAAAATACTTATAATGAGAAAAAAGAAAAACTTGACTCATATATCTTTAATTAAATATTAGATTAATTGACCATTCAACTATCTAATGGACGTCATATTAGTTTATCAAGTAATTTCTGAAACATGTTGAGAATTCGAGCCAAGTGTTTTGGGACGAAAATATCAAGATATAATAATTGAACCTACCATATCGGGTTTTGGCTGTGGAGTAATAAATACTTCTATATTCTTAACCGAGTTCTCGAGTTCAAGCATTAAAAATAAAGTAGCTTTCAGTAGAAAGCATTTTACTTCTAAAGCAAAAGAAATATCTAACACAGATAAGCAAAAAAAAAAAAAAAAAAAAATTTTTAACTCATTAATCGAACGCCTGCCTTGTGTGGTGGTTAGGGTGCGCGTAGAGCCATTGTGCAGGATATTCCATCTTAGATCTCTATTCAGTATTTCAACTTTCAAGATTTCAAATTAATTTATTTAAGCGTGCTATTTATCCAAACGAATATTCGTCCGAATTTCTGATCTATAATTAATGATGAGAAAAAATTAGATCCTCTCCTTCTCTTCGAGAAATGTGGAAGGTAGACTACAGCCATAAACTTCAGATAAAAGTTAACTCAATTTGCATCAAATGCTAAGATCTCATCCACATCTCAAATTTTAAAAACAGAAAAGGCCCAAATATATCCTTGAATTATGAGACATTAAGTGAATTTGCCCATAGTTAATAATTTGGCACAAGCATGCCCTGGCATCCAATACTAGCTCTAAATATTTTTGTATACGGGTAAAATCGAGGATAAAATTATCCCCGATTTTCTATTGTGAAACAAGGAACACCGTTATTTGCTACTAGTTCGAGTGAGATCGAAAATGCCCACAGATCGAAAACAGAAACGGATGAACGATACAACGGGTCTCGAGCATGGCTGAACCTGGAGAGAATCAAACCGAGTGAGATGAAGAATCGAGGGTAAAGGAAAGACGGTTAAAGGAGACAAACGGGGAGCCGAAATATCCGCCATCAACTAGGTATTGCGGCACAGATCACGCTCGGTATTGGCTGCGGATCATATTTTTGTGAGAGAGAAGGAAGGAAAAGACTTTTACCTTATTTAGACTTGTATTGGGGTTAAAACTCCTCTACTATGTAAAGAGGAAGACCCCTTTATTTTTTGGCACTGTTTTTTTTATGTATAACAAGGCAATAAAATTTACTTTGGCTTTCATCAATTGTTTTAAGTGTTCTTCAATTGTTCACTCGCTTACTCGGATCTGAGCTCTATCTCGAGGGTTTAATCGAGGCCAATCGTCGCATTTAAGCTAAACTTAAGGCTTAATTACTACGTCACTTTGGTTTGATCGTTTTATCACAATTCAATTCAACTATTTACTGTTATTTGATCATTTGTGCTAAATTAAACCATATATCGTTTAAACCATGTACAAATTTAATTGTTGTTCATTTTAAGGGATAAAAGTTTGGCGCCACCATAGGGCTAAGGATAATAGTGGTGAGTTAATATGAATCTTGATAACACACTCTATTTTTCACTTGTTCTTTGAAGTATGATTTCAGGACTGTTTAATATGTCAAATTCTCAGTGTGCTCACTTAATTGTTTACGCAGAATCAGGCCACCACGGTAAAAATAATAATGGGGTGTCGAACAACAATGCACCCTTATCGACCCTAACGACATTCCAATCGTTGATCCGGTTGATACCAACTCATAGGTTGTTGTCAACACTAACCTACTGACGGATCCCAATAATAGCATTCATGGGGCACTTCGGCCATCAGTTCGTGAAGCGCCTGAAGGGGGAGGTGATGGAGTTAGCTTACATTTGATTTTTGAGATGTTGCAAGCCCAACAAGTTGCCATAGAACAGTGGCAAAATCAAAATCACGCACACAACGCGGTTGAACCCGAGCGAGTTGGAGAAGATACCCGGAGGAAAGAACGGGTTGTCACATAGCTCAACGGGTCCGGATCCGGGTAAACTTCTGAAGTGATGAAAATGCTCGATCCATTGACAAAACGGGGAGAATTCGGCAAAAAGAAGATAGAGGAAAATGACAAGAAAGTGGAAACTTACAACTCGAGGGTTGATCATATTTCGGGGGCACCTCCAATAGTGAAGGGACCGGATTCCAAAAAGTCCATTCAGAAGACTTTCCCCCCGAGCGCGGCACCAAAGCCAATTCAAAAAGGTTCCGAATGCCCGATATTCCATAATACAATGGGACCACAGATTTTTACTTATTCAACCTCACAATGATGCACTGGTAATATCTGTACTTATTAATAAATCTCGAGCTAATCGCGTGTTAATTGATTCAGGTAGCTCAGCCAACATAATATGATGGAGAGTCGTGGAGAAAATCAGTCTTTTAGACCAGATCGTGCTAGAAGTCTGGGTGCTAAACAGATTCAATATGGCGTGCGAGACAACAAAGGGAAAAATTACCCTACCGGTCAACACGACCGGAACCACTCAACAAGAAAAGTTCTATGTGATCGGGGGGGGGGGGGGGGGGGGGGGTGGCATGAGATACAACGCCCTGTTCGGGAGACTGTGAGTTCATAGCATGAGGGAAGTACCATCGACCTTGCACCAAGCGCTAAAATATTCCACTCCGGGTGGAATCAAAACGGTTTACGGGGAACAACTGGTCGCAAAAGTGATGTTCGCCGTCGAGGAAGAGATCCCAGTACCTGCGATCACAACATCAAAGAATAAGGGACCAGTCGAAGAGAAAGACATCAAATAGCAATCGCAAGTCTCGACCCCGACCGAGCCAAAAAAATGAAAGGAACGTCTGATAGACGAGGAAGATGACTTCGGGGTCCCGAGATCCTTCGTGACGCCTGATGACATCAACGCTACCAAGTCAATAATTGAGGAACTGGAACAAGTCATACTATTCGAGCATCTGCCAGATAGAAAGGTATACCTGGGCACGGGGCTAACCCCCAAGCTCAGGAAAAAACTCATTGATTTTCTTAAAGCTAGTGTCGATTGTTTTGCCTGGTTCCACTTAGATATGACAGGAATTCCACTAGAGATAAAAACCCAAAAATTGAGTTTGGATCCTAGCTTCCATTCGGTTAAACAGAAGAGAAGGCCACACTTCGAAGTCAAACACACATTCATCAAGGACGGTATCTAAAATTTTAAAAATAGGCTCCATTCGGGAAGTTAAATACTCAGATTGGTTAGCTAATGTAGTGGATGTACCTAAAAAGGGAAATAAATTTAGAATGTGTGTAGATTATAAGGATCTAAATAAGGCATGCCCAAAGCACTCATTTCCTTGCTTAACATCGATCGAATGATCGATGCAACGGTAGGGCACGAGACGCGAAGCTTTCTCGATGCCTATTTCGGGTACAACCAAATACGGATGGACCGCAAGACCAAAAGAAAACTTCTTTTGTAACTAGGTTCAACACTTATTGTTATAATGTGATGCACTTTCGGTTAAAAAATGTCGGTGCCACATACTAACGCCTAGTTAACCGAATGTTCGAGGAACAAATAGGGAAAATAATGGAGTATTATATTAATGACATATTCGTTAAGTCTTTGCGAGTAGAGGACCATTTGAGGCATTTGCAGGAAACTTTCGACATACTAAGGGAATACAATATGAAGTTGACCTCCCGAGAAGTGTGCCTTCGGAGTCAGCTCGGGCAAGCTCCTTGGTTTCATGGTATCTAACCGGGGAATAGAGATCGACTCAGATAAGATAAAGGCCATGTAAGATATCACCGTGACTAACGATGTCAAGGCAGTGCAAAGGCTAACCGGGCGAATAGCTCCATTGGGCCGATTTATTTCCAGGTCATCGAATAAAAGTCACCTATTTTTCTCGTTACTAAAGAAAAAGAGCGACTTCGCGGGGACCCTGGAGTGAAATTTTTTTTGGAGGAACTCAAACAATACTTATCAAGCCCTCTCTTGATGCACATCCCGAAGAAGAATGAGCAGTTATACCGTTACTTGGCAGTGCCCGAGATAGCAGTAAGTGGTATCCTGGTTCAGGAAGAAGAAGGTATGTAATTCCCTATATATTATGTTAGTAGAACCCTAGGTGATGTCGAAACGAGGTATCCACACCTAGAAAAAATGGCGTTTGCTTTTCTGAGTACATCTAGGAAACTAAAATCATATTTTCAGTGTCATCCTATATGTGTCATAACCTCGTACACATTAAGGAATCTCATGCATAACCCAAAATCTCAGGCCGACTAGCAAAGTGGGTCATTGAGACAGCGGGTACGACATCGAATACAAACCCCGAATAACTATAAAGTCCCAGATATTGGCAGACTAGGTGGCTGGTTTCACATGGGCCATGATCCCCGAGGATGATAAAGAATTATTACTCGCATTGGGGACTAGCCCGGGTGTTTGGACCTTATTAACAGATGGTGCCTCCAACGCAAAAGGGTCCGAGTTGGGTATCGTGCTAAAACCCCCCATTGGTAGCACAATAAGGCAATCGATTAGAACTGTAAAATTGACTAACAATAAAGCTGAATATGTGGCTATGATTGCAGTTATAGAGTTGGCTAAAAGCTTGGGAGCTGAGGTTATCGAAGCCAAGTACGATTCCTTCCTCATTGTTAACCAAGTTAATGGAAATTCGAAGTCAAAGAAGACCGAATACAAAGGTACATAGAGAAATTTCAAGTCGTGATACATCGATTTCAAAGAATGGACACTATATCACGTGCCTCGAGATCAGAACAGTGAGACTGATGCATTGGATAATTTAGGATAAATAGTAGATTCCGAAGAATTCAATTCTAGAACGGTGGTGCAATTGATGATCTCAATCATAGAGGCCGTTTATGCCAAGGTAAATTCAACAAGTTTGACTTGGGATTGGCGAAACAAATATGTGGACTACCTTCATAAGGGGAAACAGCCATCAAATTCTAAAGAACCAAGCGTCCTCCGAACTAAAAGCTACCAGGTTTTGCTTGGTTGATGACAACTACAGCGGAGATCATTTTTTGAGCCATTAGCAAGATGTTTGGGGGTCGGGGAGACCGATTATGTGATGAGGGAAGTCTACGAGGGAACTTGCGAAAACCATTCGGGAGCGGAATCGTTGGTCCAGAAACTAATCATGTCCGGGTATTATTGGAATGAAATGGATAAGGATGCAAAAGACTACGTTTAGAAGTGTGACAAATGTTAGAGGCATGCCCAGATGATCCATCAACCGGGGGACCTGCTCCACCCGATCATTTCCCCTCAGTCGTTCATGAAGTGGGGAATGGATTTCGTAGGTCCTCTATTATGGGCACCTGGTAAGTCTCAGTACATTTTGCTTATGATTGATTATTTCTCGAAGAGGGTTGAAGCATAGGCGTTTGAGAAAGTTTGAGAGAAGGAGGTTATCGACTTCATCTGGGATCACATGATCTTCACGTTCAGGATACCAACCGAAATTATGTGTGACAACGGGAGACAATGCATCGGCAAAAAAGTCAATAAGTTCTTCAAAGATCACAAAATCATAAAGATTTTATCGACCCCTTATCACCCGAGCGCGAATGATCAAGAGGAATTGACAAATAAGACCATACTGCAGAACCTGAAGAAAATATTGACCGATTCAAAATGAATGTGGAATTCTGCCCGAGGTCCTGTGGGCGTATCGAATAACCTCGAGGTCGAGTACTGGTGAAACACCATTTTCTCGAGTCTACGGGGAAGAGGCTTTGATTCCAGTAGAAGTAGGGGAACCAACCTTGAGGTTCCAATACGCTTCGAAAACATCAAACGATAAGGTCATGGCCACAACTTTTGATTTAGTGGATAAGCAGCGAGAAGCCGCCTTGGTCTGGTTAGCACCTCAAAAGCAACGGATAGGAAGATATTATAACCGAAGGGAAAACTTTTGACACTTCCGAGTCAGGGACTTGGTCTTGATAAAAGTTACATTGCATACCAAGAACCCGAATGACGAGAAACTAGACCCAAATTAGGAAGGACCATACAGAGTTACCGGTATAACCGGAAAAGGCTCATACCAGGTTGAGTCCGAAAGTGGCATACAACTTCAATACAACTGGAATGTGGCACACTTAAAGTGGTACTACTTTTAAGGTATGAATACCCGATTTTCTTTGAGTTTTATTATCCTTTGAATTAACTGCAGCCAACGAGCCGCTTCTGCGGTATCACACCTGCGACCAACCCTTCACAGGTGCGAACGTACCAGAAGCCCTGCTGCTTCAGCAACTTCTCCAAGTCAAAACTTGGTCCGCACATCGTCCGATTAACACCCGAGTCCCCCAGGGCCTCTCCCTAACACACCAACAAGTTTGTAAACATACAACAAACTCGCTCACACCCTCAGAACGCGGAAAACAACATTAAAACTAAGAATCGCAATCCAAAACCAATATAATTAACTTATGAACTTCAAATTCTTCAAATTTATTACTCCGAGCGCGCCGAATCATACGTAAACTACTCGGAATGACAATAATTTTGTGTGCAACTCTTAAATCACCATACGGAACCATTCCGGGATCGGAATCCCAATCGGACCTCGATAACACCAAAACCTACTCCAAACCAAATTTAAAGAACTTTTAAACTTTCAACAAGTCATCTTTCAACTTTAGGCACCGAAACGCTCCCGAGTCATCCAAAACGCGGTATGAACACACGCCTCATCATACGTACCTATTGGGACGGTCAAATCCTGATTCCAAGGTCGTTTATTAGAAATTGGTCAAACTTACCCATTTAAAGCTAATATTAAGGAACTAAGTGTTCCAATTTCAACCCGAACCTTCCAAATCCTGAACTAACTCCCGCAAGTCATAAATAGTAAAAGCACATACAAGGAGTTTTATTTAGGCAAACGGGAATCTAGAAAGCAAAATGACCGGTCGTAGGTACTCAATCAAAGCCAATTCCGAGAATTAGGTTTGAAAGCACGTGTTTCAATCATTTTCCCTTCGATCAATTTTTTCCCGGAATGGGTTTTATGGAAAGGTTTTTACCGAGGAACTATGAAGCATGGTACTTTAGTTTTGAAGATCGATCAAGGATCGAGAAATTCCCACATCGGATCTATAGTACTCGAGCCCTCAAATTTTGGCATCAATTACTATGGGATTATCACACCCTGAATTAAGATTCGAATATTTGAGTTCGGAAATTTCGAAGACAATTTTATTTGACAATCAAAGCTAAGGATTGATATAATAGGATTTATTGTAAGGGTCAAACGATCAAATGAATCTTGTCCCAATAGTTTTTTCTTAACAAGGTGGATAGATTGTGTATCTTCGACTATTTACACTACATTCAAAGTAATAAAGTGAGAATTTAACCTTCTATACTTTATCGGTTCACGCTTACACAAGTAATGTTACAATTATATCACTTAGAACAAATATTGGGTTCAAAACCTTCTAAGTCCAGGGGACATCATTGATCGAGAGCATGAACCCTAAAGGAAGTAAAGATCTACGAGACTGTGCCCAATCATTTAAAGACCCCTAAGCTTACGGGTCACCCCGAACTGGGGACTGTCGTCTGACAATAAGACCAGGAAAATCGGGATACAAAAATCCCTATGACATCAAGATTACATGAAAGGGCCTAAATATAAAAGGCTACAACTAGATTAAGGTCCGACTCCATTGGAGCTTCGACCGCAAAGTATAAACGGCTCAGAGACGTCTGAGTTCGTCAATATAAAAAGTAAGGTTCGTACATATTTTAAGTCTACAAAGACTATATCCGGTTTGATCAAATCAATTAGTTTTATATTTTAGCCAAGAAAAAGGCCATCATCGGCAAACACTAATTGTGTCCGGATAAATCATTCAAATACCTTAAGTTAAGACTTCGTTTTATTTTTGTCAGATCCTCCGAAGTCAAAGCAACTCGGAGCTGCTATTTGCCCCGAGTCTTATTCGAGCATTGGAAGTAAACAATTTGAGCGATGACAAAATTTATGCTAAAGAAACAATGATATATTAGTCTTATGGAATGCGAGACACAAGTTATATATTTTAAGTCCTAAACAAAAAGCAACCACGGTAAAATTAAATGACACAATGAGTGGCCGAAGGGCAATTTCCTATATTTACAAAGGCACGAGAAAGAGGCCCCAAAGTACAAAATGTACGAGTACAGAGAAACAAAAAAAATATAAACTAAGGCATTCCCTGCCTAATCTTCATCAGATCCCAGCTCGCTATCTGATTCCTCGGGCTGGTACTTCACTTTGGTCTTGGCTTCGAACCTCTTGGCCTCTTCAATCTTGGCCGCTACGTAAACCCCCCGGCTTGGATCTCCTCGAGATGCTCCATCCGAGATAGCCACTTCACATACTCGGTCTTTGCTACAATTCGGGCTTCGGCTATCTCTACGTCAGCCTTATACTACGCCACCATATCCTGGGCATCCGAGATCTTGTTCGAAGCCACATCCAATTTGGACTCCAGCGCAGTATACTCTTGGTCAAGGGAATCGTGCTCTGAAATGGTCGAGGCAAGTTGTGCTCGGAGCTCTTCGTTCAGCCAAGACCATTTTTCTGCCTTCTCTTTCATCACTCGGAGCTGCATTTTAGTCAGCGCCAAGTCCTCTTTGGTGGCATCTCGCTATGATGTTACGCGATCTATTTTACCTCTTATCTCATCGACTGAAGCCTTGACCCCGTCCATCTTGGTCCTGAGCTTGTCGATCAGAGTTATCTTTTCCTGGACCTGGACGTTTTGGCATTAACATTGATTTTTAGACTCTCATTATCAATGTCGAGCCTCTTACCTTCTCAACTAGAAGGGCATAGTCCTGTTTTTCTCTCAAGGCCTCCTTCTAGGCCTTCTCTAGTTCGTCCCGAAGGGCAGAGAGGTTGGCCATGTCCCTAAGGACTTCACCCTTTTGCTCTACTTGTTCCTTGATCTCGAATTCGAGATGGCTCACCTCCATCCTGGATCAGTGGAAACTCTCGTGATGAAGCACGGGGGCTTGATATATGGGGAAAGAAAATCGTTAAAACAATTAGGGCAACAGGAACTCGTTACAATAAAGTGAAGAAGGACATACCTGATTCAGCGCCTACTGAGTCTCATTGAAGAGGCTTGGTCCTCCTACCTCGTTCATCTTCATTTGGTCTTCCTCAGTAACCAAGGAAAGAAGATAGATGGCCACTCCGACTGTCCTGGACAACATGCTAGTGTTAGCCGGCACTGAGAATATGACCGTCTTCTTTTGCTTTGGTTCCACGCTCGGGGCATGAAACTGCTTCTCGTGCTTTGAGCTCGAACTCGGCCGACCTGATTTCGACTGCACGACCCTTTTTAGGGTCTCTAAGTGGCCAAAGCCGGAATAGTCTTCCAATATACCAACATCCACACTCTCAAAAAATGAGTTGATGGCATTGTCTACAACCTGGGACGTTTTGGTTGATTTCTCCTTAATGGTTCGAGCCTTATTTAAAGTGGCCTCTGTCCGAGGTGGTGACTCATAGATGTGGATAATGGTGTCACCTTCAGAAGTGACCCTTCTCGAGATCGGAGAGGCTTCTTGCGAAGTAGCAGCCGCATGTTCTTCTTCCGGTCCCCGAGTTAATGAGGATTAGGCCTTACAAACATCCTCCCCAGGGGCCACCAACCCTTGGTCGGAATTTTTTGAGTTATTCGTCTCGTGAGTGATAAATTCGATGTCTGCGTCATCCTCGGGAAAATCCTCGAGCTGACGAAGAGCTTCGAAATCGGGAACCCAGTCATCCAAAGTCTTTTTGGTGCTCATCCTGATCCTGAGCATGATTCTTTTTCTTTTCTTGACCTCAGCGTAAACGTCCGAGGAGTCGGTGAATCTCTTTTTCTTCTTCGTTTTCTCCTCCTTCTCTGCAGCAACTTCAACAACGGGTTGTACAGAGGCGGAGGGTTTGGAAGACGCGGTCGAGACCACTGTATAGGTGATTTCCCTAAGCTAGGTGGTGTTTGGAAAGCTTGTGAAAGAAAGGGTTATGTCAATGGAGAAATAAAGAATGACAGGGAAAGATCAACCAGAATAAAGAACTCACCATAGGAACAAGCATTTCACTTGCCTTTGGAGAGCTTACGCCACTCACGCATGGAGTAGGTAAGTTGCTTGCATATACCCTAGATACACTCCTTCCAATGCGGGGACCGCATTGGGGACTCGAGGGACAACTACATATTGGATGAGATATGTCGTGAGTGGGAAGAGTAGATACAGGAAAAAACTTTGACGACTTAAGAGGAAGTAAACTTATAGTTCGAGTTCCACTTCTCAGGGAACGACATGAATTCAGGAGGAATGAGGTCCTAGATCTTTATTTGAACGAACCTCTCCTGCCAACCTCGATCCTTATCCTCATCTATGCAAGAGAAGGGAGCCTTCTTTGCCCGACATGCAAGTTTTATTAACCCCCTCGAAAGATTCAGGGGTTGTACACTCGAAGAAAGTGATCGACCGTGAATCGTGGCTCCTTCATATTGTTCGCAAAATGGCGGAGAAGAATCACGATCCTCCAAAAGGATGGTTGAACTTGCCCGAGGCAAATTTCTTATCTCTTGCAAAACTCGAGGATCACCATATCAACAGGACCAAACTTGAAAGGATACATGTAAGTACTTAAGTATCCTTCCATGTATGTCGTGATGTCCTCGTCAGAACTGGGAATAACTATGTCTCTGCCTTCCCATCTGCAGTCCTCTCGGACAGCCTTGAGTGTCTCCTTGGTGATGGAGCAAACATACTTCCATGCCTCCTCACCCCGTTCTCCTTGTGCGGAGGCTTTCTTGACTTTGAAGTCGTTATCTATGGAGCAGCCGTCAGGGATAAAATATGTAAGATGAGGTCCCGAGGCTACTACCGGAGGCACTACCTCGGTGCCAGTGGACGAGGAAGAGGTCAACGGTGCGGTATTTTGAGGTACCGATTTGAAGTATTCGCCATCTCTATATGAGAATATGAAGATTTGATACGAAAATATGAAGGGTTATTATGAAGATTTGAAGAGAATGTACAAAGGTTTGAAGATGAACTATGAAGATATGAAGATATGACGAACATGTTATGAAGGTTTGAAGAATCGATAAACAGATAAAGATATAAAAAAACTCGAAGGTAACTTAAGGTAGTTTGAGGTCACAAAGTAAAAAAAGGTGAAAGTGGAAAGACAGAGCTTTATAGGGAAAGAGTAATGATTGCGAGACATTTCGAATTCGGTAACTACCGGGGGTGCTCAACCGACGACTGACACGTGTCCAAAGTCAGAACGACATAACTGATGGGACGTTTCACTTTGTAAGCTTGTGCATGATTTATGAGAGGAGGAATCAGGGTCGATTAGTCACTTCTCACGCTCCTATAATCTACTCTCCAAGAAGTGAAAGGACTATTTGTATATGGGTAAAATCGAGGATAGAGTTACTCCTAATTTCCCGTTGTGCAACAAGGAACGACGTTACTTGTTACTGGTTCGAGTGAGATCGAAGATGCCCAAATATCAGAACCAAGAACGGATGAATGATACGACGGGTCTCGAGCATGTCCGAACCCGGAGAGAATCAAGCTGGAGTGAGATGAATAAATGAGTGTAAAGGAAATGAAGTTAGATGAGACAAATGGGGAGCCGAAATATCTTCCATTAGCTGGGTATTGCGACGCAGATCATGCTCGGTATTGACTGCGGATCATATTTTCTTGGGAGAAAAGGAAAGAAAAGATGTTTACCTAACTAAGTTAAAACTCCTCTGTTATATAAAGAGGAGGACACCTTCATTTTTTGGCACTGTTTTTTATGCATAACAAGGCAATAAAATTTACTTTGGCTCTCAGCAATTGTTTTAAGTGTCATTCAGTTGTTTACCCCCTTATTACTCGGATCTGATCTCTATCTCGAGGGCTCAATCAAGGCCAACCTTCAGCTTAAGATAAGCACAAGGCTTAATTACTACGTCATTTTGATTATTTCAATTCAACTATTTACTGTTATTCGATCATTTGTGCTAATTCAAATTACATATCCTTTAAACCGTATACAAATTTAGTAGTTGTCCATTTTAAGGGGTAAACAATTGTCTTTATTTGAAATAGCCATATATGGAGGGCATATTTGATCTCACTCGCATACTTTGAGGACATATTTGGCCCATTAAAGTTCTTAAGCTCGAAAAAGGATCAAAACTACCCCTATTATTTGTTAAATGGTTTATAAATACCCTTCGCCCATCTATCCGTCCAAATAAAAACGACGTTAGTTCTATTAATAAAATTACCCTAGCGACTAACGTGGCAATCTCAGACAAAAATGAAAAATGAATCTTAATTCGATCCACTTAGCTGACCCGACCCAAAGTTTTGTTAGAGTGAGAACCAGTGGCGGAAGAGCTGGAGTGAGAAGGGGTAGCCATCTTGTTGTAAGCAAATTTGTCGATGCAGTAGATGGAGAAAGCAATGACGGCATTTCCAAGGCCAGGAAAAGCGTTGCGAAATTGATTAGTCAACATGGGATGCTTCCTCCAGTCGTCCCTCCTCCTAAAGAACTCCCATGTTGTTTCCAATGGCTTCCCAATTTTTCCGATCTTCTTCCTGATTTCACTCAAAATCTCTCTCCCCCATTTATCTTCTCCCTTGTGCAACTACTGTCATTGGGAGTTGACCTCCACCATCATACTGACCGCAATCACTATTTTCACCATTGTTGCGGCTGTCTCCGCCACTCCATCACCATAGCTACTGCTCCCATCACCGTAGCTACTGCTCCCACCACCATAGTCGCTGCTCTCATCACCTCCTCTGCCACCTTGCCTACCTCACTACCATAATTTTTTCTCCCATGAACAACCCCCTAAAGTTACAGATAGTGAAGGAAAAAATTCTTATTTTACACCATAAAATTGGAAATAAAAATGCTTACACAAATCGTTGGCATCTACAAGAAATTAAGTTAAGATTACTTAATTGAGAAACAAAACTTCCTCATGAGTAGTGAAATATCTGAATTCAATTTTTATAGGATCAAATAAGTGGGTTAATGAAATTTTATGACCCATGTAACAAAACCTTCGGTCGGATAAGCTAAACGGGTCGAAAAAATATACATTTTTGTTCCAGTCAGAAATTGCCATGTGACCCTGTAAAAAATGACACGTCATTAAATTATTGGCCCACCAGTTCTGACGTTAGTCGCGAGGGTAATTTTATCAATAGGATTAACGTCGTGTATTTTTTTGAACGAATAGATGGACGAAGAGTAATTATAAACTATTTAACAAATGATAGGGATAGTTTATGCCCTTTTCCATTTATATTATGTTTATGACAGCATAATGAAAGTTTATAATGATAAAATTCCCTTCAAATCAACCGTTCAAATGCATCCATTGCTCTCCGCTCTAGTTTTAAAATGCACATTTGTACTGAATTTCACAATTATCACTAAAGATATGTTGACGGAGCGGTAACCGTACCTATTGACTTAGAATATTGAATTCATGTCTTAGTTTGTCCTTTAAAGATTGTCAATTTGTTTCAACTTCTAATTCAATCAGAAAATGATGGACATATGATTGGTTACTTTTGAGAGCAAGATTCAACTAAAAAAACAAAAAAAATACTTGTTTTCAGCTGTACTCGACTTACAACATATTAATACATCAAAAGCTCAAAACATCACCCTTGATAAAAATCCTAGGTTAATGTCAAAACATTTAATTTTGTCCACCATATAAAAGCACCTATTCAAAAATTTGTCCACCATATAAAAACACCTATTTGAAAAGAAAATCATTATAAGTTAGTCCCTTATGCATTCTACTAGGTGCATCAAAATCATATTTTAACAATTAGATATGTATCTATAATCGCATAGACGGATCACCAATAGTATCTACAATATAGAAGTGACTCAAAGGTTCTAGAAGCATTAAATTGGCACTTAAATTACATAAAAAATTCAACGGCCATTTTCTGTCAATTGTTGGCTTGTTCATATGATTTCAAAGGGTTAGGTTAGTGTGGTGTGAATGAAAAATTAAGGGGAATAAAATGAAGAAAATGAAAATTTCCAAAAGATCTTTTTTTTTAGTAAGGAACTTTATCCCTTACTGAAAAAAAGAGAAGAAATATATTGTGCTTATATAAAGAAACACTTCTTTTGGCTATTAATGAGTTTAGAAGAAAGCAAGCCTAGCACGGACTATCGTTGCTTGGGTTCGGATTCGATTTCAGTTTACTATTATTGTCATTTGGAACAACATATTTATTCTCGACAATTACAGCTAGCCTTTCCAGTTAGATTTTGAGCTTTTACACTGAAACATCTATATATTCTGGTCACATGTTGTGCTCATAGTCCTAATAATATTGTCACGGTTATGAGTATGATATTTTAAGAAAGGACAAAGCAACATGTTATTAAAATTAAAATAAATAGGAACACCATTGTTAGTACAGAAACAAAATCGTACATATAGCACCTGTACGAGACACAAAAAAGGGATGATGAATTATCGAAGCCTTGCTCCTCTTTAAAATTCATGCAACTATTTCAGTATAAAAATACCCTCAAATTTATATGATAAAGAGAAACAAAAAAAAATAAAAATAAAAATCAAAACATGTGGTTCACAGAAGATTAGGTAATGATCTTAGTCCTACAATATTCAACGTGTTCTTAGAAAAGCATAAATAACTACAAGAAAAATGCATATTACATTGGGGATTTTCGTGGGGATTATAAGAGAAAATTCGTAAGAAAGTCGGATTTTCCTGTCAAAAAGGTTCCAAAGGAAAAATTAAATAGTTACTACATGTAAATTTCTGAAACACTGAGTAATTTAACTGAGAGTTATAATGGCGCAAGTAAATTACCTACGAATTTTGCCGCAGGAATTATATATATATATATAT
>ML368102.1:7848-27477 GCA_005239525.1 Nicotiana knightiana | reverse complement strand
CTTTAGATTGCACCCGAAGTATCGTTATTTCTAATCCAACTTCTAAACCCTCGGTTATGACTTTCGTCTATACTCCGGGAGTGATGTTGTTCAAACAACTACTTAAATATGCACTCTCTATCAAATAGATACATACTAAATAGGCACCGCTAATTGATGCCCATTCAATTAACAACAACAAGAACGTAGTTGAACAAATAGAGATGAACAATCAACCAAACTATATTAATATCACCATAAGTTTATCCCCCAACGGGTTCCACCAAAACCCTAGATTAAGAAAATTAGCTACTCATATTCATAAGAATCAATTCTAAAATAACTTGCATAACTGAATTACAGAGTAATGAAATAAGGAGATAAAAATTAGTGTTTCTTCTTTGCTGAGTAGTAATCCACAGGCTTTTTCTTCACTCTAATGGCTTCGCTACCTCAAGTTGTGTTTTGGGTCTATTTATATGTTTGGGATACACCCTAAACGTGTAGGAGACTTCTATTCCAACCGGGAAACACTTAAAACTCTTCAAAACTCGGATTTGACCGGATCAGGGGCCAGGCGTTACAGGCCAAACGCCTGGATAACGCATGGCCAAGCCTGGCGTTTGAGCTCTGGCACCTAAATAACGCCTGGCTAGGCCTGGCGTTTGGGCTCTGGCGCCTGGCTAGCGCTTGGCCTCACCATGCTTTATAGCCCAAACGCCCGGCTATAGCCCGGTGCACTCCTCTTTGCCTCTTGAGCGTATTTTCGACGTTTATGTATCCATTTAGCTCGGCTTCCCTCTCCAATTCACCTACACATGCAATAGACTCCATTATGCACATACGAAGTGTATTTTTACCATTAACGCACATAAAATGTAAGGCATATAACGTGTTAAACCATGAATTCTAGCCACACATCAATACCCCACACTTAAACATTTGCTCGTCCTCGAGCAATAAAATTACACTCATGAACACAACTTATTAAGAGAATCCCTTCGCAGTATACCAAGAATTTTTAAAACAGTTTAGGCACAAAGGTGTGACATTCTCGCCTCAATAGTCGACTCACATATACCATGCTTTATTCATAATCCACTCACTACTCTAACTTAGTGGTCAACAACATTACCTTTCCTTCATGACTCATGTGTCCTCACTAAATCAAAGAGTTAGTTCCACACACAATAAAATCTAAGAACACTTAGGAACTCAAGATAGAAAGAATTCACTCACTCTCAGAAATAATATTCATATGCTACAAAAGATGCACCATAAGCTTGCCCGTAGTGTACTACTCTACTAATCGAGCTCATTCAATCTAGGATCATGTAGGACTTTATTCGGTTGTAATGTAGGCTGCGGGACAGGTAGGATACATTTAGATATAAGAGTGACTCTACCTCCCTAAGAACTTTAATAAAAATACTTTAGCTTTCAACCTCAAACTTATCTTAGGCCAAACTCCACCTTCACATTAATGTTATTACCCCATACTTCTTTAAGCACGATTATATCAAGAGTCACCACTTATATATTTTTCTTTCACAATAATACAACAATTTTTTTGTTTTTTTGTTCTTTTTTTTTTCTAAGTGACTCTTATTTTTTCAAAACATTACACCTTTCTCCTTATTTCAATTGTTCCCCTCAAAAACCAACCTACCACCCCACACTTTAACTTTTCCATATTTCATCACTTTTCCAGTGCTTACGAGAGGTGACAAGGTTCAAATATATGATTGATTCAAGAAAAGGGGTATGGCTTGTAATGTGGTTGCCAAAGAAACATGATTATAGGCTTAACGGGGTTAACTACGATACATAACAATTAGGAGGGTAAAATATACATAGCTAGCTCAACAAAGAAACGCCTATCTCACTTCCAAGACTGAACAAAACTACTATTTCGCATTGCACACACACGGGGCAAGTTCTAGACATCAAATGCAATGCACAGAATAACATACAAATCTCACACACACATGGCACATAACTCACTCAGGATTGGATCTATCACGACACTCCAGTCAAAGCAGTTAAGCAAATTTAAGAATCCTTGATTTAAGGTATTCATCCTGGAGTCAAAAAAATTGAGCCTAAGCGTCACAACCAAAGTACTAACTATTCTCAAGGCATCACGACGTTCTGAGATATTGCTACTATTAAGCCCTCAACCATGTGATTCCTACTCCTAAAAATTAAAAACTACCTACACCCGGTTCAATTAAAAACCCTTGGAAAAGAATCGTGGTCCAAAGAAAAACCAAGGGGAAATTACTACACTACCTAAAACAAAAATTCTTTTTAGTAATTTCGTTAGACTTACTTCCCTCAAGAGAGCTGTCTAAGAGATCCATCGTCAGGAAGAGTCCCCATATTTCTAATTATTTTTTTTTTTATTGAACAAAATAAAAACATAAAAGATAAAAACAAACAAACTAAAAACATTCAACGAACATAAAAGCTAAAAACAAACAAAATAAAAACCTTCACTACCAAATTTCACAATTTTAACAAACAAAACAGTTTACAACAAAACATATATATACAGCACCCTACACTTAGTACATGCACTACCCTCAGTGCATCATGTATAGACAAGACAAGAAGTAAAACAAGGTGCGAGATACTTCCTGGTCAATCAGCATCTTCATCATCGGACACTCTCCATTCCTCTTCAAACTCATCTTCTCCATTATCTTCCTCATCCGAGCGCATTGGCTCCGTATCAGAATCTTCAGGTCTGTTTATATCTTCATCATCTGGGAGCATGTATCCCTCACCTGCTCCTAGCATCTGCTGAGCATGAGCATTGAGCGGGTATCTCTGATCCAACTCATCCCTTTCATTAACTAACTCTGGACGACCTCTTATGCGCAACTGCAAATCCATCATCCCATAGAGATGGGCCATGAAGCTATCATCCCTGGCATTGTGCTCGGCATTGGTCAGTGAAGACTCTTCTTTTAGTCTTAAGCCAGTGATGTCAGTTTCCCGGGTGAGTTTTTGATCAATAATGTGGTCAAAGTCGGGCTCAACCGCTACCTTTTTATCTAGCAGGATCTGAGTTAGGAAATTCAGGAAAGGGATTCGATCAATTCGATTGTTGGAACGCACCAACCCCATTTGATAGCGAATCATGTGGCCCACATTCACTTGTTGCCCTGTCATGATGAAGTAGAGCACACAAATCCTCTCTCGGCTAATTAAGGTGTCATAGGTGCACGGTAGTAGCCGTGCATTAATCAGTTTCAGTCATACCTGTGTTTCAGCCTTCATCTTTTTCTTGGGAAACCTTTTATGGCGATTAATGGTTCGATCCTGAATCCAAGAATCCTTGGAATCAACCTCACAAAGTGTGTGCCTCACCTCTCTATAGTTAGGATGGCGGATAAATTGCTCTAGAGGCTCCACCGGAACATTTGGTGCACCTAGGAAATCACATATGGCCTTGGCTGAAAAATCCACCAAGTGCCCACGAATTGGCACTAATTCTTACTTGTCCTTAGGGTCAAACCCTGCATAGAATTCCCGGACTAAATTGAGGTTGATGTTGCCATGGTGTTTGAACACATATCCCAGACCCAATTCATGGATGCTCCTCCAAATTGCTAGGAATTTAGTTCTAAGACACCCCTCGTTGATGGCTCCTTCCAGGTGGACATGCTTGGGCTTGCAACGAGCATACCATTTCCTGGAGTGTGGTGGTATGCTGTTAACACCATATTCCCTTTGACCAACGGGTTGCTTCCTCATAGCAGCTACAACAGCTATTGCTTCCTCACCAGTCATGCTAGAAGTAGCATCTCCTCATTTTCTTTTCTTTTGAGGTGGTGGGGGTTTTGATTTGGTTTTCGGTGAGCCGAAGATGTGGCCTTTCCCTTGCCGGTGGATCTTCTGGGTAGCATTATTTGACCTACACAATTTATCAGTAATGAATGAGTGTCACAAAGTATATACTATCCATTTTCGCACTTTGCGAAGGTTACTCAGACTTCACCTTTGCGAGTTTATGACAATTGACACACATTGCTACCTATTGGCTTCTTGTGAGCCACTTGTCATTTAAAATTTCGTGGAATTCAAGATGCATGACGCTAGTGGTGTATTTCTCGGAGACTCAGGCTCCAAACGGGACGTGTATTTCCATTGAGGCATTACATCGAGCACTTGGCTGGCACAATTGCCATGGGAGCTCTTATGGACTTGAGGGACTGCCTCATGTACCCAAACTAGTTTGGGGTTCCATAATACCACTTAGTTTCACTATTTCAGCTCATTCCTAAAGGGTTTCAGGAATTGGGGTGCATAACACCATACAACATGACCAAGAACTTCATAAACCCATAAGAATTCATCATGAAATCAAGGATACACTTTTCATCTGTGCAAATTCGAGTTAATAGAGGATAGGGCTAGAATCATACCTCACGGATTGATGCATGTTAACCAAATGAAGTGCACACCGAAATTTAACCTGTGCAGATCTTGTGTGTGTGGTGGGTGATGATGGGGTGTTAATGTGTGTTGAACTAGTGAAGATGAGTGTGTCAAACTATGTGTTTTGATGTGGGTATGAGAGAAAATCCGCGTTTGGGTGTGTGCTTGGGAGTGAAACTTCCTTGAGAGAGTTGGGAGATGAAAAAAATAGGAGGAGGGGACTTACCTGGCGTTAGTCGTGCATTTTAATCAAAAAGCCCGGGCATCCTGGCGTTAGCCAGGCGTTTTAGCCTTAAAGTCAGTTTCCCCCTGGCGTTAGCCAGGCGTTTCAGCCTTAACGCCAGAATGCCCCCTGGCGTTAGCCAGGCATTTCAGCCTTAACACCAGCTTCCCCCTGGCGGTAGCCAGGCGTTTGGGGCTTAAGGCCTGGGTTCTCCTGGATTTTGCTGAGCGTTTGGGGCACAAGGCCGGCTAAACCCCGGCTATGTCCCCACCTTCCGTCATGCTAAAACACTCCTCCTTTCACCCGAATTCACCTGCAAGCTCGTTAGTACCTATAATTACACGAAATACTTCTAGCTACTCTAAGATTTACTACGCATTGGGTTGCCTCCCAACAAACGCCTTATTTACTGTCGTGGCATGACGATGCATAAAAACCATTTAAGGATCGTCTGGTGTTTTAGGTTCACCCAGATGCACAATAGCCAGCACATTGGCTTCAGTCATTCCCACATATCTTTTTAATCGTTGTCCATTGACCTTGAAGGTGTTAGACTCATTTTCAGCAGTAATCTCCACAGCACCATAAGGAAATACGTTGACCACTTTAAACGGGCCAGACCATCGGGACTTGAGCTTACCCGGAAACATTCTTAATCTTGAATTATACAGTAATACCTTGTCTCCTGGTCTGAAATTTTGGTCCACAATATTTTTATCATGCAGTCTCTTCATTCGTTCCTTATACAACCTAGTGCTTTCAAATGCTTGGCTTCTGAATTCTTCTAATTCTTGTAATTCTGTGATTCGATTTTCTCCAGCAGTATCGAACTCCAGATTCAGCTGCTTCAATGCCCACCAGGCTCGATGTTCTAATTCGACGGGCAGGTGACAGGCCTTACCAAATACCAACTTGTATGGAGACATACCGATTGGTGTTTTAAATGCGGTTCTGTAGGCCCAGAGGGAATCATCAAGTTTCTTCGCCCAATCAGTT
This sequence comes from Nicotiana knightiana, assembly GCA_005239525.1. Taxonomy (NCBI): domain Eukaryota; kingdom Viridiplantae; phylum Streptophyta; class Magnoliopsida; order Solanales; family Solanaceae; genus Nicotiana; species Nicotiana knightiana. Next base: position 21,833 of record ML368102.1, on the reverse strand, counting down.
CTTGTGGCGTTAACTGTTTTGGTTAGTACACTCTTTATTTCCCGGTTTGATACCTCAACCTGCCCGCTAGTTTGGGGGTGATATGGGGTTGCTATCTTGTGACGTACGTCATATTTAGCAAGCAACTTTTCAAAAACATGATTGCAGAAATGCGTGCCTCCATCACTTATAATGGCCCTTGGTGTCCCAAAGCGGGTGAATATATTCTTCTTTAAGAACCCCGCCACCACTCGTGCATCGTTGGTGGGGAATGCTGCCGCTTCTACCCATTTGGACATGTAATCTACAGAAACAAGTATATACTTATTGCCGTATGAGCTGACAAAAGGACCCATGAAATCTATCCCCCAAACATCGAACACTTTTACCTCTTGAATCAGATTCATTGTCATCTCATAACGACGGGATATGTTCCCCGTCCTTTGGCATTCATTGTAGCCTTTCACTCATTGATGAGCATCTCTGAACACAGTGGGCCAATAAAACCCGGCCTCCAACACTTTAGCTGCTGTTCGGACTCCTCCGAAATGTCCTNNNNGGCTATCACGATAAAATCTTTTCTTTTGTACAGAGGAGAGCTCATAAGGGTCAATGCCGCATGCCAGGTAATTAGCGATGTCTGCATACCATGGCACCTCTCCCATATTTGTGGACAGCAGCTGCTCATCTGGAAAGGTTTCCAGAATATCTTCAGCCTCAGGTGCCTGTTCAGCACCTTCAAGGCGTGATAAATGATCAGCGACTTGGTTCTCCGTTCCCTTCCGATCACGAATTTCCAAGTCAAACTCTTGCAAAAGCAGCACCCAATGAATTAGGCGTGGCTTAGACTCTCTTTTCTCGACCAAGTACCTAATGGCTGCGTGATCAGTGTACACGATTACTTTTGACTCGATCAGGTAGGACCTGAATTTGTTAAATGCAAATACTACAACCAACATTTCTTTTTCTGTTACCGTGTAATTCAGCTCAGCTCCACTCAATGTCCTACTTGCATAGTAAATTGGATGCATTACCTTATCCTTTCGCTGGCCCAACGTGGATCCTACAACATAGTCACTTGCGTCACACATGAGTTCAAATGGTTGCTCCTTGTCGGGGGAAACTATAATCGGTGCAGTGACTAGCTGCTTCTTTAGCTCCTCAAAAGCTACCCTGCAATCATCAGAAAACACAAATGGGTTATCTTTTTCTAGTAACTTATAGAGAGGGTTGGCAATTTTTGAGAAATCCTTAATGAATCGCCGATAGAATATGGCATGTCCCAGGAAGCTCCGAATAGATATGACTGACGTGGGTGGAGGGAGTTTTTCAATCACTTCTACCTTAGCTTTATCCACTTGAATACCTTTACTCGAGACCAAATGTCCCAAGACGATTCCCTCTTGTACCATGAAGTGGCACTTCTCCCAATTCAGCACTAGGTTTGTTTCGATACACCTCTTTAAGACACGCTTTAAATTTGCTAGGCATTCATCAAACGAATTTCCCACCACTGAGAAATCGTCCATGAAGACCTCCATAATATCCTCCACCATGTATGTGAAAATGGCCATCATGCACCATTGGAATGTTGCAGGTGCATTGCAGAGGCCAAATGGCATCCTTCTGAAAGCAAATATCCCATATGGGCATGTGAAGGAGGTCTTTTCCCTATCCTCCGGGGCAATAGAAATTTGGTTGTACCCCGAATACCCGTCAAGGAAACAGAAGTGAGACTTCCCTGCTAATCGGTCGAGCATTTGATCAATGAAGGGAAGTGGGAAATGATCTTTGTGGGTGGCAAGGTTTAGCTTTATATAATCCATGCATATTCTCCAACCCGTAACAGTTCTAGTGGATATCAGCTCGTTTTTATCATTTCTTACGACTGTCATACCACCCTTCTTTGGTACTCACTATACTGGGCTAACCCAGCTGCTGTCGGAGATAGGGAAAATGATTCCCGCATCTAACCACTTTATCACTTCTTTATTTACCACTTCCTTCATATTTGGGTTCAACCGTCTTTGGTGTTCCCTAGAAGGTCTGTGTCCCTCTTCCAAGAGAATTTTATGCATGCAATAAGCTGGGTTGATCCCTTTTATGTCTGCCATCGTCCAGCCAATGGAAGTCTTGCATTCAGAAAGTACCTATAACAACTGTTGTTCCTGCACATCTAGCAACCCAGATGATAAACCGGTAATGTAGATTTAGGTCCAAGATGCATACCTGAGGTGCGCTGGCAAAGGCTTCAGCTCTAACTTGGGTGGTACTTCAACTGAGGGCTTGGCTGGTGGGCTCTCTCTCTTTTCCAAGTGTAATGGTTCAATTTCAAGAACCCTCGACCATGTCCCTTTTCCTTCCAATGCTAATACCCATTCTGCTAGTTCCTCACCGTTCATATCATCTAAGTTTATCAAACATGCAGCCAAAGGATCTCCAACGGTTAAGGCTGCATCATCTTCTTCCAGTATCATGTTCACGACATCAATAAGAGAGTAGTTAGCGAACTCACTTGGTCACCTCATAGACTTCTGCACGCTGAATGTGATTTCTTCATCATTGAGCCTCATCTTAAGCTCACCAGTCTCATAACCGATGAGAGCTCTTCCTGTGGCCAAAAATGGCCTTCCCAAGATTATGGGAATTTCCTCATCTACTCGACAGTCTAGGATCAAAAATTCAGCAGGGAACACAAATTTCTCCACTTGCACTAACATATCATCCAGAATACCCGACGGTCTCTTTACTGTCCTATCAGCAAGTTGCAGCAGCATGGAAGTAGGCATGGCTCTACCAATCCCCAGTCTTTTATATATAGCCAGTGGCATCAGATTAATGATGGCTCCCAAGTCACATAGGGCTTTGGCGAAAGCAAAGTTGCAATGGTACAAGGAATTGTAACACTCCCTGGGTCAGCTAACTTTTCAGCAATAGGACGTGTCACCACCGCACTACAAGTCTGGGTAAGGGTGACAGTAGCCAGGTCTTGGAAGTCAAATTTTTTATCATTTTAGCATAGCCAGGCATTTCCTTCAATGCATCAATCAATGGGATATTTACCTGTATCTGTTTTAGCATGTCCAAGAATTTCTTATACTGCTCATCCTTCTGATATTTTGCCAGCCTTTGAGGGAATGGAGCTGGTGCTCTCTTTTTTTCTATTATTTGTTCTTTTTCCTTTTCCACCACCACCTCAATTGTTGGCTCTGGGATTTCCTCAAGTTCTTTCTCAGCTTCACCTTGCTTATTAACTTCTCCTTCAGCTGGCTGTACTGTGCCCTTAGTCAATGGACGTGAGTCATCGATTTCATTATGTACCTGCACCAATGTGTTTGTCTGTCTACTTTCATGCCTCCTTTCTTGTTCTAGGTCCAGATCTCTGCCATTGCGGAGAGTCACTGCCATTAACTGTTTTGGGCCCTGGTCCCTTGGATTCACCTGAGTATCAGCAGGTAAAGTTCTGTGAGGACGATTGTTAACTGCATTTGAAATCTGCCCAAGCTGCATTTTGATATGTTTAATAGCTGTCATTGGCATCTACTCTTTCGTTGATCTCGGCATTTGACCCAATAACCTGCTTCATCATAGACTCTAACCTGGAGAACCCATCTTCTTTCCTTCCCCCTTGTTGTTGCTGAGGAGGGTAGTATGATTGTTGCTGATTCTGATGGGTATAACCGTGCGGCCTCTGATATGGTGCTGCATTGCCTTCTGGTCTCATGGCACCCATATTTCCACTATTCTGTTGTTGGTGAGGCAATCTATATGGTTGAACTTGTTGACCCCAATTCTGCCCCCCTTGTCTCTAACGTTCATAATTTGACATATAATTCATATTTTTCTGGATAAGGAGGGTGATCACATTCTGCATTCCAGTGGTTACCAAGTGGTTGACTAATGCACGATGTGCATATGCCCCCATTGGTTGTGTCTACGATGTGTACTTGTTATTTTTGTCCTGATTCCTCCACCTTCTTAGTTAGTGTGCTCATCTGTGTTATCAAGGTGGCCACGTTCTCTACAATAGTATTAGATGGATCTAATGGCACTGAGTGAACTACAGGAGTAATGGGTGCATTCCTGGTTGTCCATCCTGAATTTTGTGCCATTTTATCAAGTAGGATCTGACTTTATCTCCACGTTTTGCTCAAGAATGCTCCACCAGCTGAAGCATCAACATTTGCCTTAACAGTATCAGCCAGACCCATATAAAAACGCTGCCCCAACATCTGCTCTGGAATACCATGATGTGGGCGGATAACCAGCATTCCCTTAAATCATTCCCATGTGTCATGTAATGTTTCAACTGGTTTCAGTCTGAAACTCAAGATTATATCAATTTGTTGAGCAGTCTTGTTGGGTTGATGAAACTTGTTCACGAACTGCTTAACTAACTCCTCCCATTTCGCNTTATTGCCTCCTGAGTGACGTTTGGCTGCCTCTGTGTTTTGCAAATTGACAGGAAGTTTTTCAAATGCTGCTGGGGGTCTTCGATGTATGACCCTAAGAATAGTCCCTTGTTCTGCAATAAGTGCAGCATATTATTCGTTATCTAGGAGGACTCGGCCTGTATCTGAGGGACCAGTATAGCAGTGGCCAAATTCTCAGCTGTGGGTTGTGCCCAGTCATATAAAGGNTTTTTCGGTTGGTCCGGTTTATGGTCCTGAAAACTTTCTCGGGGTCTGATAAGGCTTCGACTACTTCACCAGTTCGCGATGAGTTTCTAGGCATGCACCTGCAACACGTTAGCAAACGTTAAAATTTCAATGTATAAATAAAAATTTGAAGAAAATTGACTATATTTCAGAATTTTGTATTTCTTCCAACTCAATTGATAACACCGTTAAATCCCCCGCAACGGCGCCAAAATTTGATCACGCTCAACTATGTCTAATAAAAGACTAAACGGGCGTTGCAAATATAATCCGGGGTATTATGCCCAGAGTCGATCCCACAGGGAATTTACGTATCAATCAAGTCTTTAGAATACGCAACTTTTACTCAATCAATTCTCTCAAGACTTTTTAATATAAATTGGTGATGTTTTACTAATTCTACTGACAATAATAATAACTAAAAATTACTAACAATGTGTTGTAAACAATTATGATAAAGGTCTAAGGTTATGGTTTCCCCCGTCGGTGAACTTCCTTCTCGGATACTTCTTATAGTTTGATTAGTTGTCTCTATCAATCATGAACACTCTATCTACCATAAATCTCTCTCAAGTAATTATGATAATTTACTAGACGCACTCTCTCAAGTTACGCTAGCTATATTGCATTACAGTTCACTTTAGATTGCACCCGAAGTATCGTTATTTCTAATCCAACTTCTAAACCCTCGGTTATGACTTTCGTCTATTCTCCGAGAGTGATGTTGTTCAAATAACTACCTAAATATGCCCTCTCTCTCAAGTATATACATACTAAATAGGCACCGCTAATTGATGGCCATTCAATTAACTAAAACAAGAACGTAGTTGAACAAATAGAGATGAACAATACAACCAAACTATATTAATATCACCATAAGTTTACCCCCCCCCCCCCAAACGGGTTCCACCAAAACCCTAGATTACGAAAATTAGATACTCATATTCATAAGAATCAATTCTAAAATAACTAGCATAATTGAATTACAGATTAATGAAATAAGGAGATAAAAATCAGTGTTTTTGCTTTGCTGAGTACTAATCCACAGGCTTTTTCTTCACTCTAATGGCTTCGCCGCTTCAAGTTGTGTTTTTGGGTCTATTTATATGTTTGGGATACACCCTAAACGTGTAGGAGACTTCTATTCCAACCGGGAAACACTTAAAACTCTTCAAAACTCGGATTTTACCGGATTAGGGACAGGCGTTACAGGCCAAACGCCTGGATAACGCCTGGCCAGGCCTGGCGTTTGAGCTCCGGCGCCTGGATAACACCTGGCTAGGCCTGGTGTTTGGGCTCTGGAGCCTGGCTAATGCCTTGCCTCACCAGGATTTATAGCCCAAATTCTCGGCTATAGCCCAGTGCACTCCTCTTCGCCTCTTGAGCGTATTTTCGACGTTTATGCATCCATTTAGCTCCGCTTCCCTCTCCAATTCACCTACACATGAAATAGACTCCATTATGCACATATAAAGTATATTTTTACCATTAACGCATAGAAAATGTAAGGCATATAACATGTTAAACCATGAATTCTAGCCACACATCAAAAGGCAAATATCTCACTTCTGATCTTTGCAGTTTTGCCTGAAGGGAAGAACCTTTCCAGAAATTTTCTTGCCAAATCATTCCATGATGTAACGGAATTAGCTGGTTCTGCCTTTAGCCATCGCTTAGCTTCGCCCAACAGAGAGAATGGAAAAAGTGTGAGCCTCACATAATCTGGAGTGACCCCGTTGGTGATATAAGTATCACTAATCTCCAAGAAGTTCAGAATATGTTGTTATGGATGCTCGTGTGAAAGACCCATAAACTGGTTGTTTGCATGAAGTAGCTGGATCATGGTCTGTTTCAGCTCAAAGTGCCCAGTGATTTTGGGCTTCACGATGCTGAAGGTAACATTAGCAATACTGGGCATTGCTACCTCCTGAACAGCCATATGTTGCTCCTCTGCCATGTTCACAGGAAATTGAACGAGTGCCTGAATATTGTTTGTATCCCTTGCTTCCCTCAACCTCCTGTGAAATGTTCTCTCAGGTTCGGGGTCAAAGTTGTCGAGTCAATCCTGGCTTCTGACCCTACGCATTCAATCAAAGTTCCTGAGATTAGAGCAACAATCAAGTAACATTAGACTAGACAAAATAAACAATTAAAGCAAAAATTATAAAGTAGTCTATATTCAAGTCCCCGGCAACAGCGTCAAAAACTTGTTGCTCCCAAACGCACACGCAAGTATACGTGGTCGACAAGTAATATAGTGATAAGTTGAGTGTCGAACACACAGAGACTTGTATTAAACTACTCACTAAATCACTAAAATTGTTATTCAATTTAGCTAAAATCAAAGTCCAATAATGTGATTATATTATACTACGATTCTAAGTAATAACTAAATTATCAATTAACGAGTTGATTGTTGTGTATTCAATAAAGATAAATATTCCAGGGTTGTGATCGATTCACCATTAGTATTGTGTTCTAATTAACTCTCCCTTTCATATAATTCACTCATGGTTGCTAATTAATCGATAATTGCTCTCATAGCCTTCTCCCGAAGTGCTACTCGCTTATTCTCAATAGATTAACGCCTATATTCCTATGAAATTGATCTATTACAACGCATTAAGATTATAATATTTAATTAAGCATGGTGACTAGGTATATTCCTATCCTAACCACAAATCTGATCCCCTAAGGGTTAAGATTGAGCTCTCTTCAATTATTCTCTAATCCATACACGACTTTCCCAAGCATAGCATAGATAGTAAATAAAACCTAACTGTTGGCCAGACAATTAAGCAATTAAACACAGAATTGATGAAACAACCATATATTGATGAATTATAATCAAGGTCAAGCTAATGTTAAACAACAATATTCATGGCTAAATCACAACCCCAGAACAATGGGTGTTTAGCCACTCATGATGTAATCAAACAATTGCATAAGTGTTGCATAAATTGAAAATACTAGAATAAGATGAAGAAAACTGAGAATTCTCCGCTTCCTAACGATCCCGTGTGTGTGTTTCCTCCAAAGTGGCGTCAACCTCCCCCAAAAGTAGGTTTAGTCTTGTTTTTATACGTGTTGGGTAGGTCTAGGACCGAATAACCCATTTTCCGGAAAAATAGGCCAATTTCCCGTCACCGGCGCCCTGGACAGCACTGGTGGGCACTGCTCCTATTTTAGCTACTGCCCACAGCGCCACAGGTGGCGTCAGGTGCTGCCTGTGGCGCCCAAAATTGCACTTTTGCCGGTTTCGTCCGTTTTGGCTCTAACTTTGCGTGTTTCGTCCCCGATTGCTCCCGAATCATTCCTATACATAAAAATACTTAAAATTAATATAAATCATCATTTTTGACATTCCAAATTCACGAAACAAAAGTAAAACATGAAGTGATATACACACAAATATATATACTTTAAGCTAAACATCAACTGTATAACTTTTGAAACTTATATTGTTAAACAATCATGACATTATGTGGCTATAAAAATTTTCAGGTTAAAATGAAAAGTTCAAGTTAAATTATTATTTTTATTTAAAAAATTATCATTTTCTTTAGAAGGACGAACAAGAAAACAATTTATTATTTCCGGAAAGGAGAAAGTATTATCTAATATATAAGATGAGCAAGTATATGTTTATTACTCATGAATCATTTCCCTGATTCCTAAGTTTACGGAATTACATCATTCTATCAAAAAGTCGAAGCTCTCTTTTTCAAATTCAATTTCAAATCCATAAAAGGTGCACAATTATTAACCATCGGTAAAGTAACAAACTGAATATATATAAATCTTATAAACGAAATCACTTCATCGAATAAAAGTGTAAAACTATGAACCATATTGTTAATATCATGTTCAACAATTAACTTCGTAAAAATGTTCTAGTGGCTAGACATAACCATGAAAACAATATAAGACATAAACTAAGAACTAAGAAAGAGAAAAGCAGAGAAAGATGAAACTTTGAAGAAATCTATTTTTTTTTCATAACGTTGCTCTTAAGGCTACCAAACTTTTGCCGAGATAACCTCTAGGCTGTTTGTGTAGAAACTAGAACGAGGAGTGCTTTACACAGCTTTTTAGTAGTTCTACATTGATTGTGAGACGTGGAATTAGTCTTTCTCGTATGGTATTGCACAATTTTCATCTCGAAAACTTACTTTTGAAATTGAGATGCGTCCAAGCTTCATTTTTTAACATAGTATCAGATCCAAATTCATCTCAATTCTTTTTTACTTTTTTTGCTAAAAGGAGGATTGTATTGATAATTAAGTACGAAAATACAGGAGACGATTAAATTAAAGGAGATTGCTAGTGCCAATTACATCAAAATGTAGTTTCTTGAGCGTGGGGGGGGGGGGGGGGGGGGGGGAGGGGGAGGTACTTCAAAATACAAGATTGGATGTGAGGGTGACCTTGTGTTTGATTTTCTAAATTTTGCTAGTGCATCTGCTACTCCATTTCTTTCTCTCGTTGCATGGTTAAGTTGTTGGATGTTGAGCCCTGGATCATTGACCTGCAAGATGATATGAGTTGTAAGTATCTTGGACTGCCAACTTGAAGTATTTGGAGTAATACATGTGAGTCTGTTTCAACAATTAATGGACGAAGGCTTCGATTAATAGGAATAGTCAGCCCATGGTAAAGTTCCAGTAGTTCAGCTTGTAGGGCATTTGTACTTGGTAAGTGTGTTGCAAAGCCGTAAATTCATTGCCCTGTGGAGTCACGAAAATCTCCTCCTGCTCCTCCATGATGATTTGTTGGGTCAAAAGCCCTGTCAAAGTTGAGTTTATAGTGTGATGTTTGTGGTTTAGCCGAAGGGGTAATTTCTCTCTTAACCTTAGTTTTATTGTTAGGGATATTTGTTAAATAATTTACTTGGGATGCTAGTGAGATAATTGTGGTGGGTCTATTAGGTGGTTTGTTTTTTGAAGTGGTTATTATTGCGGTTTAGCCAGAGTTGCCACAGGAGAATGTGTGTTAGAATGAAGGATGGTATAGAAGTGCTGGATTTTATTTGAATTTGTGTATGTGAGGTGTATAGCTTGTGTAACCAGTGCATGAGATTGGTTGTAGGTATTTTTATACGGAGGTGGCGCCACAATGGTTTTGCTGGTTTGCACTGTAGAAAAATGTGTGGGATGTCTTCCTGAGTATTAATACAATTCGGGCAGTAGGGGTTGTTAGTGATTTTCCTATGGTATAGAAGTGATTTGGTTGGGAGATTCTCATGTACAAAAATCCATAAAAAATACTTTATGTTTGGTAGTATGGTTAGTTTTCAAATCCAATTATTGTGGAATTTTATTTTACAATGATGGTCTTGGTGTAGTATATATAGGTAGGACATGGAAGTGGTAATGATCCATCATTTGAGTGGTGCCAGTAGGATGTATCTTCTCCTTGTTGGGTTGTAAGGATGGGGTGTTTTGTATGAGGTATATGATTTGTAGGGGTAATGAAAAGAAGATGTTAGAGGTGTCCCAGGTTGAGTGTGATATGAGATGTGCCACTGGTTTATGTAGTTCGTGTTTAGGAATAGGTCCATGAATTAAGTGTCTAAGAGATAAGTTGTTTGCAATCCAGTGGTCAGACCAAAGATTTATGTTTTTACCATTGGTTATGTTCCAACTAGTTCCTGAGAGATAATAATGGATTTTTTATCATGTTTTTCCAAATGTAGGAGTCGTTAGGGCGAATTTTTGTTTATATAAAGAGTTTTTGGAATGTTCTTCTGGATGGTCATGTTTTGCTGATAAAATATTTGTCCAAGGAGAGTTATTGGAATGTGTATAACGCCAAAGAAGGTTTGTTAGCATGGCTTTTTTTTTGGGATAGTTTTTGTATTCCCGGGCCCCCTTCTGATTTTGGCGTAGTGATCTTGTCCCAGTTTATTAAATGCAATTTACGTTTTTGATCAGTTGAGCCCCAAAGGAAGTTGCGTTGAATTTATTCTAGTTTGGGTGGTAGCATATTAATTTGTATTGCATATGTGGAAATTGTGTTTAGAACTAATTTGATTAGGGTTGTCCTTCCCGCTAGGGTAAGGAATTTTGATCTCTAACCAAATAGTTTTGAGGTAACTCGATCAATAATATATTAGTAATCAGATATTTTCGGTTGGGTGTGTGTGATTGGTACTCCTAAGTATTTGCCTATGTTTGTGGTAATGGGGATATTTAGGAATTTGACATGGCTTGGCTAAGTGAAGAGTTTACATTTGCTGAGAAAAGGAGCTTTGATTTCTGGAAGTTGATTCTTTGTCCAGATTTTGCACTTAATTGTTGGAATATTTCAATTATTGTAGTAGTATTAGAAGTGGTTTCTTGTGCTAGTAGGATGAGGTCGTCCGCAACATGAGGTGCGAGAGTGGTTAAACATTTTTATTTAGGTGTATGGGGGTCCATCGGCAAATGTCTACGTTATGTTCAATAATGCGGAATAATGATTCCATACATATAATGAATAGGTATGGTGATAGCGGGTCTCCTTGTCTTATACCTCGAGAGGGTTGGAATAAGGGAGTAGGTGTGCCATTGATGAATATGGATATGGAGGAAGTTATAACACAATAAGTTATGAAGTTAATTAAAGATAACGGAAAGCGTAAGTATTGTAGGAAAAACAAATGAAGGACTATTCTAATCGGTCGAACACTTTTTTCGAGGTCTATTTTTATCATCATATTCCCTTTTTTCCTTGTTATTTTATAAAGGAGTGTATTATTTCTTGTACAAGGATAATATTGTCAGCTGCCTTACGGCTTTTAGGAAGCTTCTTTGAGTTGGATTGATTAATTTGGGAAGTAGAGGTTTAATTCTATTAACAATAACTTTTGTCATGATCGTGTACATGATATTGCATAAGCCAATTGGTCTGTATTGATGTATGGATTATGGAAAGTTAGTCTTAGGGATTAAGATGATATTTGTTTTATTAATTTCGGGAGGGATAGTGGATGTATGAAAGGCTTGTTGGCAGGTGTGGATTACTGTTTGCTTTGTTTTCGACCAAAATTTGTGGAAGAAAATGGGTAGGGGTCTTTGTAGTGCTTGGATGTAATCATTTGTGAGTGAATTTGAGAAGGTAGGTATAAATTCATTTTGGCATTGTGTCAATTGAGCAGTAAAAAGGTTTTAGTAGTAGTTAAGGATTGTGTCACGAATAGTTTGGATGTCAAAGGTCCAATTTCCTAGTGAATCATGGAGACTTAGGATTCTATTTTGTCTACGTCTTATTATTGTGGAGAGATGGAAGTAGGATGTATTAGCATCTCCTTCATTTAGCCATTGGACGCGAGATTTTAATTTCTAGTATTCTTCCTCTATACGAAGTAAGTTATTCAAAATCAGTAATTAGTTGATTCTCAAGATTATAGTGGAAAGAATTTTTGTTTCCTGATTGCATATTTTGTAGTCCTTTCAAAAGGGCAATTAGAATCTTTTTTTTTTTTTGTAAAAAATATTCTCAAATGTGTGTATGTTCCACTGCTTAGCTAGGCCAGTGAAGTTTTTTAGGCCCTTAGAATAGTCATGTTCGTCTAGCCAAGTGTTTGCTACAACATGTTGGAATTGGGGGTGTTATAGCCACATTGTTTCAAATTTAAAGGTTGGAGTAGGTTTGGAGGAGGGTTTGGTTAAATTAAGGATTAAAGGGCAGTGATCAGAGTGTGTACGTGTTAGGTGCTTGACAGTTGAGTCTTGGAATAATTTTTGCCATTTGGTGTTACCATAGAATTTATCCAATCTTTCCATGATAATAGTGTTTGGATGATTTTTTTGTGGTTAAAATTAGGTTTATTGGACCACGTGAATTTATGCCCTGAGAATCCTAGATAAATCATTTTAATATTACTACGACATTTATTGAATGTGGAGGTTTTTTTAAATTAATAGGTGCTCCACTAAATTTTTGTTTTTAGAAGTGGAGACCTCGTTGAAGTCACCACATAGAAGTCATGCACGGTTATAGTGTTCATACACTGTTTGTAGGTTATTCCATAGTATTTTCCTATCAATAAAATTATTACTAGCATAAACTAAGGATAATAACCATGAAGGTGATTTATTTACCTGGACAGAGGCGTGTATCTCTTGAGTTGTGACTGCTACTGGATTGACAACCAATTCATGGGCATGCCAAAGAAGTACCATTCCACCTGATTGACCCTGGGTTGTAACTTGGATTAAGTTTGTGTAGTTGAACTCCATGAATAGGTTAGTGTGATCATCCATTCTTGTTTCTGTGAGGTAAATGATAGAGGGGATGTTCCATGTGATAAAAAACTTGAGATTCCGGCGGAATTCTTGATTGTGAGCTCCCCGGCAATTCCATAACATTAGCTTCATTAAACCTTCATGTTGAGGGATGCTCTCTTCCAGAGCCAGTGATAATTCCATGTGCATTAGCAAGTGAGGGGGATTGTAAAGGGTTGTTGGTAGTAAGTTGTCTTGTAGGGTTGGGATCTTGAGCATGACATATCTCTCTTCCAATGAGAAGGGTCTAGGCGTATGTTCAATGAGGTTTTTTGGAGGTTTGGAGGGATGAAAATTAGGTACTTTTTTCTATATTTTCTGACATAGAGATCGTCGGAAAATCGTTTAGGATCATGGATTCCATGAAGGTCTCCGGTAAGTCATCGTCTTCTTCTGCTTGGTGATGATTTTCCTAGTGTGTCGAATGTGGTGGAGAGTTGGAATTGTTGTTGATGATTGCATGTTGTTGGATTGGTTGCCTTGGTGTTGATATTGGGGGTTGGTGGGGCATCACTGGTTGATTACGAGGAGTAGACCATTGCAAGTTACTGTTCTGCGGGGGTGTTTTCCAATAGGGATGGAGGTGAGGTGCTTAGGCTTGACAATGTTGATATTGGTTGATAATTCCCTACATTTGCCAGAGAGTGATATCTTGTTGATGGATCGGTTCAAGACTTGATCTTGTTGCGTTTGGTTTGGGACTCCCTTCTGTATTGAGAAAGCCATCTCCTCAGAAGTTTCCAATAGCAGCGTGCCATGATTTTGTAGTAGTTGTAGGTCTATTAGTGGGTGATGGTGTGGGGGTGGAACTTGTTGCGGTCGGAGAGGTGGTGGTTGGTTCATGAGTGGATGGATTGGTGGGAATGGAGTCCACTGTTATTCATGGGTAGGTTGGTGGTGGATGATTATGTGAGGTGGGGGAAGTTGGTGGTAGTGATTGATGTGGACATTGTTTATATGTCTCATGTGTCTTTGTTTGGTGGTGGTGATTCTTGTGGTTTTGTATTTGATACATTGAGAGAGTTTGGAGAGGGGTTGGCAGTCAAGTTGGAGAATTGAGTTGAGGTGGTGTTAAAGTTTG
>ML368100.1:2545-16715 GCA_005239525.1 Nicotiana knightiana | reverse complement strand
AGCCATTTGAGATTCTTGATAGAGTGGGGGAGGTAGCTTATAGATTTGCATTGCCTCCAGGGTTATCTTCAGTTCATCCGGTATTCCACGTGTCTATGCTCAGGAAATATCATGGTGACCCGTCCCACGTGTTAGATTTCAACTCTATCCAATTGAACAAAGACTTGACTTATGAGGAGGAGCCAGCAGCCATTTTAGACCGGCAGGTTTGTCAGTTGAGATCTAAGAGTTATCTTTCAGTTCGAGTGCAGTGGAGAGGCCAGCCCGTTGAGATAGCTACTTGGGAGTCTGAGTCGGACATGGAGAGTAGATAGCCACACTTGTTTGCCAATTCAGGTAATTTTCTATGTTCGTTCGAGAACGAACATTTGTTTTAGATGTGGAGATTCTGATGACCCAAGGTGTCATTTTATGAATTCATACTCCGTTCTATGCTTAATAGCCAAAAAAAGACTAATTTTAAGTACCTCGATTTGCATGCACAGTCCGGGCGTGAAACCGGTAATCTTTTATGTGAAAACATGAGAAATAGTGATTTCTAGAATTTAAATTTGATTATAGTTGACTTTTGTCAACATTTTGAGTAAACAGACCCGGATCTGTGTTCCGACGATGCCGGGAGTTCTGCAGTAAAATATGGGACTCGGGCGTATGCCCGAAAATGAATTCCGAGGTCCCAAGCCTTAGAAATCAATTTTTGATAGAAATTGTTTTGCTGAAATATTTATGAATTAGAGAAAGGAAATAATGTTTGAAATCATTGGAATCGGGCATGTATTTTGGTTTCGGAGCCCGGTACAGATTTGTTATGGTATTAAAAGGTTAACTGTGAAATTTGGTGAAAAACAGAGTTTGTTTGACGTGATTCGGACATCCGGTTGAAGAGTTATGAACTTTAAGTGTTCTTGATGAAAATGATGATTTTTGAGGTTTAATTCATGTTTTCACATATTATTTTCATGGTTTGATCGCACGAGCAAGTCCGAATAATATTTTTAGACTTGCGTGCATGTTTTCTTTAGGGCCCCGGGGGCTCGGGTGAGTTTCAGATAGGCCTCCGGATGATATTGCACTTGAAAAATCTGGTGTATTGACTGTTTCTGGTGTCCAGGTCTTTTGTGCTATTATCGCATAGGTAGGTCCGCGATTGCATAGTGTAAAATCAAATAAGTGAATGCATAGCCAGGTATGCGAACGCGGAAGTCACCTTGGCTGACTCTATGCGAACGCACAACTTTAGACAGGTGTGGGGGAGGGGGAATCTAGTGTTCAATGAGAACGCACTGGTACCCCCGCGATCGCAATGCATAGTTCCCCTTACCCTATGCGAATGCATACCTTCTAGTGCGAACACATAGGTTTGTTGCCCAGCTAATATAAATACTCTTTTAAAAGCGGGTATACCTTCTTCTTCACCGTATTTTCAAGGTTTACAACCCTAATAGCAATTTTCTTCAGCAATTATCATCCCCAAGTCATAGGTAATCAATTCTAAACTTTGTTCTTTCAATTCCTTGCTGTTTTTCATAACTTTTAAAACAAAAACTAAGAATTTTCATGGTAAAAATTGAGGGTTTGGGTAGAATTAGAAAATTTTGTAAAAATCAAATTTTACATCGAATTAAGGTCGGATTTCAAAACTAACAGTATATTTTGGTTCGTGGGTGAATGGGTGAACGTAATTTGGTCCGAACCCCGAATTTAGACCAAGCGGGTCCGGGGTCGGGTTTTCACTTTTTTTGAGAAAGCTTAGGAAAAATTATGTTTTTCAATAAAGTTAGTTCCCTCAGCATTAATTGATGATATTGAGTTAATTATGATTAGATTCGAGCAAGTTAGAGCAAGATTCTAAAGGAAAAGCTATAATTGAGCAGTGAGTGGCCTACGAAATTGAGGTAAGTGTTTGGTCTAACTTTGACTTGAGGTAATAGGAACCCCCACTTGTTTGCTATGTGAAATGCATGTGTGTGGTGTATAGGTGAGGTGACGAGTATCTATGCGCCACCAAATTGCCTGTTAAACATGATCCATTTCCCGTTCCCAACTTAATTGATTCTTCTCTTAATTGTTATATGTTCATTATTGCTTCTATGACTACCTGGCTTTGTTATTTTGTTGTTAAATATTGTTGTTGTTACTTTGGAGAGAGTATTAATTGTTTTAGCTGGTTCCCTTGTGGTACAAAACGGTTGACATGGTTGACATTGTTTTACGATATATATATGTATGTATTCCTACTAGTTCCATTTTTGTGATAATATTGATGAGTTTATGAGAAGTACATTTTTCTGTTTACAGTTGGAGATAAAAGTGTTGTGAAAGGCTTGGCCTAAATTTTGAAATTTCTGAATAAATTGATATGAGATGTCTGGTGGGAGCGGGTTGCATGCCGCAACAAGGAGTGATAAAGGTGGACAGGTGGGATCGGGTTTTACGCTGCAACATGGGTAATAAGGGTGATATATTTAGTGAGGAGTAACAAGGGTGGTAGGTGGGAGCGGGTTGCACGCCGCAACAAGGAGCAATAAGGGAGGACATCTGTGATTTTTACTGAATTTCAAAGAAAATAAAGCTTTGAAAGGCTCAAAGGTTTATGTTTCTATTCTTCATATTTACGGCACTACTTTTATTTAAAGCTAAAGTTTGGAAACTTGAAAATTATTTGAGAAGTGGTTATAGATGAGGCCTGGGAAAAGGCAGCTGAGTTATTTTGTTGTTGTTGCAGTATTTAATTATTTGTTTAGATTTCCTTCTTACTTAATATAATATTGTCACAGGTTATATTGCTAAAGCCTCGCCGTAGCCTCGTCACTACTTTGTCGAGGTTAGGCTCGGCACTTACTCAGTACATGGGGTCGGTTGTATTGATACTACACTCTGCACTCTATTGTGCAGATCCAGGTACCGGCCAGCTGTAGAGATATTTAGAGCAGCTATGTAATTTCTCGAGACACGAGGTATATTTGCCGGCATTCGCAGATCCAGAGAGTCTTCTCTATATTATTTAGACTACTATTTTATATGATTCAAAATAGTTATACATTATTTCTTGAGCCAATTATTTTTAGTATTCTTTATNTCAAATCTTCGCTTCTGTGACCACACTCACCAGCCAACCCCCGCACCTACGGAACAATTTCTGCCCTCGCAGGTGCGAATTTCCTCCGCATCTGCGATGACCTTCACTCCTCAATGAAACCTCGCATCTGCGAAACTTGGCTGGCATCTGAGCCATCGCACCTGCTCAATCGCAAGTGCGGAACACCACAACCAGTAACTCCTCAACACTAGCAACATGAAGGAAAATTATCTGAAATTGATCTGAAACACATCCGAGCCCCTAGGGACCCCGTCCAACATACCAACAAGTCCCATAATATAACATGGACCTACTCGAGGCCTCAAAACACACATAACAATATCAAAACAACGAAATAACCACCTCAATTTGGAATCATTGAACTTCGAAACTTCATCTTCAACAACTGATGCCGAAACCCATCAAATCACGTCTGATTGACCTCAAATTTTGCATACAAGTCACATTTGACATTACGGACCTACTCAAATTTTCGAAATCGGAATCTAACCCCCGATATGAAAAAGTCCAAACTTTCAAAAACTCGAACTTTCGCCATTTCAAGACAAATTCCACTACGGACCTCCAAATCATGATCCGGATGCGCTCTTAAGTACAAAATCACCCAATGAAGCTAATGAAACCATAAGAAATCCAATCCAAGGTTAATTACTAAAAGTCAAACTTGGTCAAACCTTTCCAATTTGAAGCTTCTAGCTGAGAATCATTTTTCTAAATCAATTCAGCGTAACCTGAAAACCAAAACGACGATTCGCATAAGTCATAATACATCACACGAAGCTACGCATGCCTTAAAATAGCCAAGAGAACTTTAAATGCTCAAAACGACTGGTCGATTCATTACAAGAATAAGACGAAGAAGATGGAGAAAAAGAAGAAGAAAAAGAAATAAAGAGAGGGAGAAAATAATAAGTATCACCAGAGTAGTAACATGCCAAGTATGACACTAGTAAGAATAATTCTTATGATCAATCCTATTATTGCACAATTTAGCTCTTTTTCCCTCTTGCACCAGCTAGTTCAGCCAAAGTTATCAAATCTAATCGGTCTTGTTAAAGTACACCGATAGTGTAAAAATTATTTACATTGTTAACTTATTATTGCTTAATCTCTTCAAATAAATCTATATATTATACATCAGTGACTTGATAGTAACACAAAATTATTTATCTTTCAGGTTACAATTGTTGCCATTTTATTGATGAACAAAAAAATGCTAAGAGCGGACTTTTTTTACTGTCTAACCTCATGTTTGGTTCAATAGTTGGCTTCCATTCACATGTGTGATCTATTGGTCACGAGTTTGAGACATGAAAGTAGTCACTAGTGCTTGAATTAAGATAGTCTATATACATCACACCTCTTAGAGTACGGTTCATTCTCGGATCCTACGTGAGCGCGGGATACCTTGTACACCTGGATGCCTTCTGCCATATTCACATGAATTGAAATTGAGACTATAAGTGTTATATGTCCATGAAATGGTAACTAAAGGAATCCGATCTATCCAACATTATTTGCATAAACTAGTAAGTAATTCACTAATCTACAACAACAACAACAACCTTGTAAACTCTCACAAATGGGGTCTGAGGATGGTAGAATGTACGCAAACCTTACCCCTTACCCGGAACCTGAAAACCAAAACCAACGATTCACATAAGTCATTATATATCACATGAGCTATGCATGCCCTCCAATAGTTGAGCGAAGTGCAAATGCTCAAAATGGTCGTTACATCCTCCCCACTTAAATATACATTCGTCCTCGAACGTGCCCAAAGTTGTTGCAAAAGCCATAAAATCGCCATGTAACCTCACTGTGCACATACCCGGGGGTGATCCCACATCACCCTATCCAATATAGGTCTGATAACACAACATGATTGAAATTCTTAATCCAGCCTAGCCCATAAGCCTAAGAATCCAATTTCCACATCCGAAAATTTCTATAAGATCAGAATCTAGCATCTACACACGGTATAAGTCTAAACAAGTTGTATCCAATCATAGCCATACTCAAGATGAAACCACATGATATACCACATAACTCAAACACTCATAGCGATAATTTATAATTACAGTAGCTACTTAGCACAATCCAATACCGGTAATAAACCTCTTATCAAACAGAGCCTCATTCTAACACCTTCATACACTTACAACGATGAAAGAAACGCGTTGAAACTCATAACTATTCGCCAGATTAAAAAGTTGTGGAACTCCCTCTCCTTCGATTGGAACTATAGCAAATTTCTAAGCCGATCATCATCAATATCCTTCCAAATATACCGCAATCAAACAAGAGAGTGCCGCAAGAGAGTGCCGCAATACCAATGAAGTATCCATAAACCAAGCACATTGCCCCTTCCGAAATGTATACTCTCATCAAGCCATACCAGATAGTAATATCATTTACCTAGTCATCTGAAACTGTCCATGCTACCTAAGGACTCATGAACTTCCTTTCAAAACTGAACCGTGACCTTACACATGCAAATCTCAATCCTACACAACACACCTCATATACTATGCCATCATATGACAAATACGAGAACTTTGTAATCCACTCAGAGTCACAAGCAACTACTCACTCAGTTAGCTAAGAACTTTCCATTTGATCCCATCCAGGAGAAGATCACTATACACCACATGCTCCTCACATCAGTAGGAAATATATATCTCTAATGGTGGTGGAACCATCAAGAACTCTCTGAATCCCATTTGCACAAAACCAAACCGTCAGGACTGACCTCCTCTAAATCAACCAGGCTACACAGGTCGTCAAACCCCAAGAGTATCGCCATAAAACACCTGTAAAAACTCATTACATCATAAGCACCAAAAGTGTCAATCGCATCTATTACCATGCCGATCCAACCTACTACCAAGTTGTCCCATTTTCCCTGCGTTCCTTCTGAATTACCTTCAAACTGATACTTCTCCTCGCCATAATACCACAGTCTTAACCCAGACTCACCACACGAGACCCAAGCATAGAACCACATCGTCGTAAGGCTACTAAGCTGCTGAATACTCTCTTAAGTACCACAAAAGTACCAAAACTGAGATACCCACTCTAAAGAGACCTTCTATGAATTTCAAGTTGTTTTTCTTACCTTCCTGATACTGTAATGTTGAATCCACAATGATGTAGAAATATTGTAAGTCTCGACACCATCCAATGTAACTCTCAGCTTCTAGCCATATACAAATCCACAAAAATTCTCAATTGCCACATATAAATCTTGGTTTCATGGGAACCATTCTCGAGAGTCATCCACTCTACTCAAATCTCAATAGAACCACCCAAACAGACCAAACGACATGTGCCCCATTTGCACCCCAACACCCTAAGAAGTAATTCACACCTCTAAGAAATCGAGAAAATTTCTACTCCATGAACACTACATCCTTCACGAATAACCACTCAATCATTCCATAATTTCCATGTTCCCATAGAGTGTAACACAACCCTTATCCAAAATTTCCTTTACTCGAGTCATCCTCGATATCAACCTCTGTAAGCCATACTGATTCACCAGCATACCTCAAACTGAAACCAATACAACACATAACCGCGCAATCAACCCGTTGATAGCAGATTCTCACACTTGGCTCAAAGCAAAGGAATAAAGCATCTGATAACTTACAATGGCCACCCCCATACTGGCATAACACTGCAATAGGATTTAACTAAACCCTTCCTAAGCTCACGTAACACAAACCATATAGTACCTTAAAGCATGTGCAAATATGGTACTCACCCTTGTAATAGTTAACCCACTCTCATAAGCGATCCAAACTCAAATTGCAACACATATATTTCACTGGTAAAAGAGAACTCGCTACAATACAATATAGGGATCACACAACCTCAAAACATCCCAGAGTAGATAACCCACATACTTAGCCTCGAACTGACATGTTTCTATACCCTTCTACAGCCAAACTATTACGCAGTTACTTATTCTTCCCGAGTCTAAACTCACATAACAACATGAAAACCTACTTCACTCCTCAACTAAACAACATGAAAAAGGATCCTTCAACACACCCATAACTTGAGACTATACATCAAATCAGGATGTAAATCAAGCACTAAATAGTTCTTTCTACACCCCAAGCAAATCCTTCTCGTCACATTAAAATCATATGAACACATCTCGCAGTTACATCATACTCATCACTAGCCATTCAACCACAAATTCCACTAATAGGGACACATCCGGACATATAAATCCACAAGCACATTCTCACACAATCAAAATCTTTGTGCTCAAGCTACGGTCAAAACTCGACCTCAAGTCGTCCAAACTGGTCCTTCATCAGCGTACATCAATCACACCTCACACTTCATTCAGGAATCACAAGACGTCGATTCACAACTGAGATCAAGCGCTCATATANTCCTCCAAACTGGTCCTTCATCAGCATACATAAATCACACCTCGCACTTCATTCAGGGAATCACAAGACGTCGATTCACAGCTGATACCAAGCGCTCATATGTGTATACGAATGCGTGGAAAGAATTCAAAGAGTTACACTTCAAGCTGAATCCATGTCGCACGATAAGGAAAGAAAGATGGGAAGTATATCCTAAATGTACTATAGCCACTCGAAGATAGGTATGGACGTCATCATACCGATCCACAAGACTCTACTAGACACTTGCCCATGACTTGTAGAAACTATGAACCTAGAGCTCTAATATCAATCTGTCACGACCTCAAATCTACTAGTCGTGATGTCACCTAGCCTAACCCACTAGGTAAGCAAACTAATAATTACCCAAGTTCAATAATATTAACAAGACAGTAAAGTAAAGGGATTATCTGACTTTTATACATTTCCCAAGGGCTAGTAGTACAAATCATGTGCTTCTAAGAATAGAGTTTACAAAGCGGAAATGAAATAAATACATAGTCTGTTTGAAAGGTACATAAACAGAACTTTATAGTCTAAGGCTACCCCGAACAACAGAGGCAACTACAACAGGGACGTGAGTACATCTTAAACTCCAGCAACCATCAAACACAACAACAAACCATAAGTCAGGTCCATCACTAATAACCAATAGCAGTTCATAACAACATAAATCATTTAAATAAGAAAGTAACTCAAAGGTAAAACTGTAGAATCGTAGTATTAATACAATCGACCACATGTACTGAGTAAGCAACAAACCTAACCTTAGGTTGAAAGTAGTGACGAGCTGGAACATAGGTCAGGTCCATCACTAATAACCAATAGCAGTTCATAACAACATAAAGCATATAAATAAGAAAGTAACTCAAAGGTAAAACTGATAAGCTTTTTCACAAGTTTTCCCGATATAGATCCACTTCTTCAAGAATATCAGTGAAAACTCAAATCCTTTATCGAAATCGTCGTAAAATATGAGATAGATTGAAAACTGTAAATTTTTCCGAAAATCCTTTCCACAATAAATTAGATGTTTCATTTTCTTTCCAGATAGCAAGTGTGAAATACTTCTTTATGCCCACATATCAATGTGTGTAAAAAGTCATGAATGACGTGATACCGTACAACATGAGGAAAAATGCATCTCTATGCATGTATGTCATGTGTGCATGCCAATGCCATGTACCTCAGAGATAAATCATGTACTCACACTCTCAGAGTACTCAATCTCAATGTCTCATACTTTCCAATCATCATGCTGAACCACTTCGTACTGCATATGGCCCATACGGCCTAGGGAAATCCATTTCGGAACATATACAACACTGACTATAAGTTATCCAGTACCGAGGAAAAAGAGAAATCCAACCCTGTGGAGAAATCCATATCCAGATATCAAGTACTTCAGACAAGTCCATGTCCAGGGAAATCCATCTCTCTATAATATCATTCGTGCTCACTAAGGGTGTGTACAGACTCCGGAGGGGCTCCAATATCCCAAGCCCTATCATAAGCCAGATCCAGGCATAAATCAATATAACATGTTGCTACGTGCAGTTTGATCCAATAACTATCACTCATAATCAGACTCTCAGCCTTGCTCAGTCATCAATCTCTCCATTCTCACTAACAGGCTCACAATGTTATTAAACTAGCCCGACAACAATGATATGATGTATCAATAAACGACAACAGAGACTGAGATATGATATGAATGCATGAAAATGACTAAGTATGAAATATCAATGAAATCAGTGAGATAATGTGATGACCCAAGGGGTTATTTTATGAATTTAGACTCCGCTCTATGCTTAATAGCCATAAAAAGACTTATTTTAAATACCTCGATTTGCATGCACAGTCCGGGCGTGAAACCGAAAAGCTTTTATGTAAAAATATGAGAAATAGTGATTTTTAGAATTTAAATTTGATTATAGTTGACTTTATTAGTAGACGGACCCGGATCTGTGTTCCGACGATCCCGAGATGTCCGCAGTAAAATATGAGACTCGGGCGTATGCCCGAAAACGAATTCTGAGGTCCCAAGCCTTAGAAATTAATTTTTGAAAGAAATTGTTTTGCTGAAATATTTATGAATTAGAGAAAAGAAATAATGTTTGAAATCATTGGAATCGGGCCCGTATTTTTGTTCCGTAGCCAAGTACATATTTTTTATGATATTAAAAGGTTAACTGTGAAATTTGGTGAAAAACGAAGTTCGTTTGACGTTTTTCGGACATCCGGTTGAAAAGTGATGAACTTTAAGTGTACATGATGAAAATGATGAGTTTTGAGGTCTAATTCATGTTTTCACATGTTATTTTCATGATTTGATCGCACGAGCAAGTCTGTATGATATTTTTAGACTTGCGTGCATGTTTTGTTTAGAGCCCGGGGGCTCGGGTGAGTTTCGGATAGGCCTCGGGATGATTTTGCACTTGAAAAATCTGGTGTATTGACTGTTCTGGTGTCCAGGTCTTTTTTTCTATGCGATTTCATAGGTATGTCCGAAATCACGTAGTGTAAAATCAAAGGTCCCCTTTTTGTTATATGCGAATGCATTGCCAGGTATGTGAACACGAAAATCACCTGGGTTGACTCTATTCGATCGCACCTTGGCCTATATGAACGCACAGCTTTAGACAGGCCTGGGGGAGGGGGAACCTAGTGTTCTATGCGAACGCACTGGTACCCCCGCGATCGGAATGCACATTCCCCCTTACCCTATACGAACACATCATTTGTAGTGCAAATGCATAGGTCTATTGCCCAGCTAATATAAATACTCTTTTAAAAACAGGCAGACCTTCTTCTTCACCATATTTTCGAGGTTTACAACCCTAATATCGATTTTATTTAGCAATTATCATACCCAAATCATAGGTAATCAATTCTAAATTTTTTTCTTTCAATTCCTTACTGTTTTTCATCACTTTTAAAACAAAAACTAAGAATTTTCATGGTAAAAATTGAGGGGTTGGGTAGATAGGAAATTTTGTACAAATCAAATTTTTATATCGAATTAAGGTCGGATTTCAAAACTAATAGTATATTTGGGTTCGTGGGTGAATGGGTGAACGTAATTTAGTCCGAACCCCGAGTTTAGACCAAGCAGGCCCGGGGTCGGGTTTTCACTTTTTTTGAGAAAGCTTAGGAAAAATTATATTTTTCAATAAAGTTAGTTCCTTCAGCATTAATTGATGATATTGAGTTAATTATTATTAGATTCGAGCAAGTTAGAGCAAGATTCTAAAGGAAAAGCTATAATTGAGCAGTGAGTGGCCTACGAAATTGAGGTAAGTGTTTGGTCTAACTTTGACTTGAGGGAATAGGAACCCCCACTTGTTTGCTATGTGAAATGCATATGTGTGGTGTATAGGTGAGCGGACGAGTTACTATGTGCCACCAAGTTTCCTTTTAAACATGATCCCTTTTCCGTTGCCAACTTAATTGATTCTTGTCTTAATTGTTCTATGTTCATTATTGCTTCTATGACTACTTGGCCTTGTTATTTTGTTGTTAAATATTGTTGTGATTATTTTGGAAAGAGTATTGGTTGTTTTAGCTGGTTCCCTTGTGGTACAAAACAGTTGACAGGGTTGACATTATTTTACGATATATATATATATATATATATATAGTTACTTTCAAGAATAAATATCTGTTGTCGAGAATGGATGACCTATTTGATATGCTTCAGGGTGCTAGAGTATTTTCGAAAATTGACTTGAGGTCAGGCTATCATCAGCTGAAGATTAGGGCGTCTTATATTCCTAAGATAGCCTTTCAGACGAGGTATGGGCATTATGAATGTTATGTCTTTTGGGCTGACTAATGCTCCAGCAGCCTGTATGGACTTAATGAATCATGTTTTCAAGCCCCATATGGATTCTTTTGTGATCGTGTTCATTTATTACATTCTTATATACTCCCACAGTCGGGAACATCATGAGCAACATCTCCGTATAGCTCTCCAGACTTTGAGAGATAATCAGTTGTATGCCAAGTTTTCAAAATGTGAGTTCTGGTTAGAATTAGTAGCCTTTTTGTGCCATATTGTATCAGCGGAGGGTATTCAGGTTGATCCTAAGAAGATAGAGGCAGTCAAGAACTTGCCTAGACCCACTACAACTATGCAAATTAGGAGTTTCTTGGGTTTTGCAGGTTACTACCATCGTTTTGTGGAGGGGTTCTCGTCCATAGCAGCCCTAATCACTAAATTGACTCAGAAAGGTGCCCCATTTAGATGGTCAGATGAGTGCGAGGCGAGATTTTTGAAGCTCAAGACATCCTTGACTTCAGCACTAGTGTTGGTGTTACCATCAGATTCGGGTTCTTTCACGGTGTATTGTGATGCGTCCCGAGTAGGCCTTGGAGCAGTGTTGATGCAGGATGGTAGGGTGATTGCGTATGCGTCTCCACAGCTGAAGGTCCATGAGAAGAATTATCCCGTTCATGACTTAGAGTTGGCAGCCATTGTTCATGCATTGAAAATTTGGAGGCACTATCTTTTTGGCATGTCGTGTGAGGTTTTTACTGACCATCATAGTCTGTAGTACTTATTCAAGAAGAAAGATCTAAATTTGAGACAGCGGAGATGGTTATAGTTACTAAAAGATTATGATGTCACCATATTGTATCACCCTGGGAAGGCCAATGTGGTGGCCGATGCATTGAGTAGAAAGGCGGTGAGTATGGGCAGCCTTGTGTATATTCCAGTTGGTGAGAGACCGTTGGATTTAGACATTCAGACGTTAGCTAATCAATTCATGAGGTTGGATATTTCTCCCAGCAGTGTTCTAGCTTGTACGGTCGCTCGGTCTTCTCTAATTGACCGTATCCGGGAGCGGCAGGATGATGGCCCACATTTGGCGGTCCTTAGCGACACAGTTCGGCACGGTGATGCCAAGCAGGTTATAGTTGGAGATGATGGTGTTTTGAGGATTCGTGGTTGTTTATGTGTGCCTAATGTTGATGGCCGTTATGAGTTTATCCTTGAGGAGGCTCACAGTTCTAAGTATTCGATTCATCCAGGTGCAGCCAAAATGTACCAAGACTTGAGGCAGCATTATTGGTGGAGAAGAATGAAGAAGGACATTGTTGCGTATGTGGCTCGTTGCTTAAATTGTGAGAAGGTAAAGTATGAGCATCAGAGACCTGGTGGTTTGCTTCAGCAGATAGAAATTCCTGAGTAAAAGTGGGAGCGTATCATTAAGGACTTTGTTGTTGGGCTCCCACGGACTCAGAGAAAATTTGATGCAATTTGGGTTATTGTAGATAGACTGACTAAATCAGCCTATTTTGTTCCTGTGGCAAGTACTTATACTTCAGAGCGGTTGACTGAGTTATATATTCGAGATATAGTTCACCTTCATGGTGTGCCCGTATCCATCATTTCTGATCGGGGTACGTACTTTACTTCGCACTTTTGGAGCGCAGTTCAGCGTCAGTTGGGTACCCGAGTGGAGTTGATTACAACATTTCACCCTCAAATCGACGGGCCGTCTGAGCGTACCATTCAAATATTGGAGGATATGATTTGCGCTTGTGTTATCGACTTTAGAGGTTCGTGGGATTAGTTCTTGCCATTAGTGAAGTTTATTTATAATAATAGTTATCAATCGAGCACTCAGATGTCTCCTTATGAGGCGTTATATGGTAGACGGTGCAGATCGCCAATTGGATGGTTTTAGCCGGGAGAGGCTCGGTTGTTGGGTACAGACTTAGTTCAGGAGGCCTTAGATAAGACAAGATTATTCAAGAGAGACTTCGTGTATCTCAGTCTAGGAAAAAGAGCTATGCCGATCATAAGGTTCGTGATGTGGCATTCATGGTTGGAGAGAGAGTATTGCTTCGTGTGTCGCACATGAAGGGTATCATGAGATTTGGGAAGAAGGGTAAGTTGAGCCCTAGGTATATCGAGCCATTTGAGATTCTTGATAGAGTGGGGGAGGTAGCTTATAGATTTGCATTGCCTCCAGGGTTATCTTCAGTTCATCCGGTATTCCACGTGTCTATGCTCAGGAAATATCATGGTGACCCGTCCCACGTGTTAGATTTCAACTCTGTCCAATTGAACAAAGACTTGACTTATGAGGAGGAGCCAGCAGCCATTTTAGACCGGCAGGTTTGTCAGTTGAGATCTAAGAGTTATTTTTCAGTTCGAGTGCAGTGGAGAGGCCAGCCCGTTGAGATAGCTTCTTGGAAGTCTGAGTCGGACATGGAGAGTAGATAGCCACACTTGTTTGCCAATTCAAGTAATTTTCTATGTCCGTTCGAGGACGAACATTTGTTTTAGATGTGGAGATTCTGATGACCCAATGGGTCATTTTATGATTTTATACTCTTCTCTATGCTTAATAGCCAAAAAAAGACTAATTTTAAGTACCTCGATTTGCATGCACAGTCCGGGCGTGAAACTGGAAAGCTTTTATGTGAAAACATGAGAAATAGTGATTTCTAGAATTTAAATTTGATTATAGTTGACTTTGGTCAATATTTTGAGTAAACGTACCCGGATATGTGTTCCGACGATCCCGGGAGGTCTGCAGTAAAATATGGGACTCGGGCGTATGCCCGAAAACGAATTCCGAGGTCCCAAGCCTTAGAAATCAATTTTTGAAAGAAATTGTTTTGCTGAAAT
>ML368094.1:31814-43698 GCA_005239525.1 Nicotiana knightiana | reverse complement strand
AATGAATTACATTCATTCATCACTAGGTTATAAGTCGATGAATCAATTATAACAGATTAATTTTTATAGGTCGAGGCATTTTATTTTTAATATTCAACGATGCATCTGAGTAGGTTAAAAGTTGATGAATCAATTTACAGGTGTATAAATCCCTAAAATAACCCGATGTGTTCCTAGCGCTTCATGTTCATATATATATATATGAACATGAAGCGCTAGGAACACATGGTCGGGTTATTTTAGGGATTGATACATATATACGGCTATCAAAGTGTGTGTGTGTGTGTATATATATATATACATATATATATATATATATGTATATATATATATATATATAATGAATACATTATCATATACACACACTAACATATACTATAACAATAACCCTACCTCGGGTTCTTTTAGGGATTGATTGACTTGTCAAGATCCTAATTAGTATATATAATTTTTCATCAAATATACATGTGTGTCAGTTGAATCATCGACTTATAACCTACTCAGATGCATCGTTGAATATTCAAAATAAAACGTCACGACCTATATCAATTAATCTATTATAATTGATTCATCGACTTATAACCTAGTGATAAATGAATGTTATTCATTAACTCTATTATAATAAAAATAATGAATACAGAATCATATACTATAACATGCTATATATGTAGTTAAAGCAGTACGAAGTGTGTGTGTTATATATATACACACACTAACATATACTATAACAAGATATATATACGTTATAGTATTACAGTAAAGTGTCTGTGTGTGTGTGTATACATACATACATATACATATATATATATATATATATATAAAACCTACTCAGATGCATCATTGTATATTAAAAACAAAACGTCTCGACTTATATCTATCTATCTCTCTCTCTCTCTCTCTCTCTCTCTCTCTATATATATATATATATATATATATAACACGCTTCGTTGTACAATTTTAACTACATATATAGCATGTAGAGTATATTTTAGTGTATTCATCTCTTGTAATACAAAAGTGTTAACGGATTACATTTAAATTATTTAGATAGTAAATATAAAAGTGATTTTTAATTTTGACCAATGTTGACCTGAAAAGCGACCAACTTTGGTCGCTAATTATCCAAAAATTAACATTAGCGACCAAAGTTGGTAGCTAAATCAGATTTATTTTATATTTTATATAATATTTCAAATAATAATATAATTGTTAAACGTAAGAACTGGGTCCCAAATTGGCGACCAAAGTTGGTCTTTATATGCTTCCCATTTCTTAAGCGACCAACTTTGGTCGCTAATTTTAAATTATATTTATTTATATTTTATAATTTTTTTAAATAATAATATAATTATTAAAATTTTATAACTGGATCCCAGATTAGCGACCAAAGTTGGTCTCTATCTGCTTCCCCTTTCTTAAGCGACCAACTTTGGTCGCTAATTTTAAATTATATTTATTTATATTTTATAAAGTTTTTTAAATAATAATATAATTATTAAAATTTTATAACAGGGTCCCACTTTAGCGACTAAAGTTGGTCGCAAATTTCAATATTTCTATGACCAAGCAAGTCTGACCAGTTCGGTCAATATTTTGACCACATTATCGACCAAAAAGCGACCAACCTTGGTGGCTAATGTATTTAGAATTATTTTTTAATAATTTTCTCCAATTTAGCGACCAACTTTGGTCGCTTTTCTTGACAGACCAATTTTGGTCACAAAATATTGGTCGCTTTTTCCTGAATTTTTAGTAGTGATTGAAAAAATTAAGGAAATAGACTTGAATATAATAACGAATCAATAATTACCAAGGGACATATGTTTAGCCTGAAGTACTGAGATGTTCGGTCTTGAAAAAGTGATTTTAGTCTTAAGCGTTAATTGAGAGGTTGTACTTGTTATAGGAGTTAACCAGGATGAGATCCCCTTGAGAACACAGATATGTAGGGAAGAAGAACTTCAAAATATGTATATGAAAATTTCTGGACTGCTTTTGTTAGTATAGAATTCTCAAGCTTTCCAATTTAAAAAGTATCATTTAATATGTACTCGCTAAGAAAATTCACAGTGACATGAAAACAAGAGATTCACATCTTTGTCACACAAAATTGGCGGAGGTAGAACGATGTTTCTTGCAAATGGTGGATAAAGGGCAAAAGCCAAGTAATGTTTCTTATAGGAGGATCAAGGTGCTTATGGAATTGATTAATAAACAGGAGGCCCTTAAGTTTTTGTCAGAAAAGATGGCTTCTTTTGGCTCCCTGTAATCGAAGATTATTGACTACCTATGAAAGAACCTTTTTAACCCGTCAATAAAGGTTTGCTCTGATGATGTAATTATTAAGGCTATCCCTTCTTTTTTTTTGGTATGATTCAAGTAATACAAATGAAACGAGCGGAATACGCAATTTTTATAAATGATTCTATTCATAGAAATACTAGGGGTGTCCATATTCTTGATTCCCATGTGAATTATTATTATATTTTCTGTTCATGGGTCTCAGAAAAAATACGTATCTGATAAAGTTTATCTGAAAGGTATATTGATTTTTATGGCATTCCGAGAAAATCTTATTAACGTATTTCTTATGCATTTCATGCATTTATACATGCACATTGACCCATGACCAGATGGCGTTATATATGCGCATATATATATATGAATGTGTGTGTGTGTGTATATATATATATATATATATATATATGAGAAAGATTATAGCGTTATATACGCACCACCACCTGATCAGCTGGTATACTTTGATGAACCATAGTGGCCGATATGATATGATGAAATGCCTTCAGAGCCTTGATGATGTTATGTACGTACAGACCTATGCATTACATGACATTTATATGCATATGCATGACATTATAAATATTTCATGATGTACAAGTTAAGTCATGTAACGACCCGGCCGATCGTTTTGAGCTCTAGCGCGTCGTTCAGCAGTTTGAGGTCATGAGCAGCTCCGCTTCAGGTATTATGACTTGTAGGTGTGGTCGGAATAGAATTTCGGGAAGTTTATAGTTGATTTGGAAAGAAAATTCTCATTTCAGAAGCCTTAAGTTGGAAGAATCGACTAAGATTGGAATTTTGAGTAAACGACCTCCGAATCAGGATTTGAAGGTTCCTGAAGGTTCGTATGATGATTTCGGACTTGGGCGTATGTCCGGATCGAATTTTGGATAACCCGGGAGCATTTTGATGCATATTGTGGAAGTCAGCATTTTTGAAGAATTTCATAAATTTGGGCTTGAAGTGCATTTCAGAGTTTTTGTTGTCCGTTTGGGATTCCGAGTCTGGCAATAGGTTCATGTGGTGATTCTGGAGTTGGGAGCGCGATCGGAAGTGAATTTGGATGTCCGTAGGTCATTTAGAGTCATTTGGCTAAAGATAAAAATTTGAAGGTTTTTGAGAAATTCGACCGGAAGTGGAAGTTTGATATCAAGGTCGGAATGTGATTCCAAAAGTTGGAGCAGGTCCGTAATGTTGAATATGACTTGTGCGCAAATTTTGAGGTCAATCGGACGCGATTTGATAGGTTTCGGCATCAGATGTAGAAGTTGGAGATTTCTAAGTTCATAAAGTTGGGATTTGGCGGAGATTCGTGGTTTCGATGTTGTTTGATGTGATTTGAGGCCTCGATCAAGTCCGCATCATGTTTTGGAACAGGTTGGGATAATTGGATGGGGCCTCGGGTGGATTTCGGGTGGTTAGCGGATCAATATTTGAAGTTGAAGAAAGCTGAAGGTTGCTGTCATCTGGTGCGGCTCAGGGCACCGCAGGTGCGATTTTGGGCTGGAGCCAAGGAGGCCGTAGGTGCGGAAGATTTCGGCGCACCTGCGCTAGGGGGCCGCAGGTGCGGAAATCGGCCGGGCAGAATGTTTTAAAACAAGGATTTTTGGTTCATTTTCTTCATTTCTTCTTGGTCTTAGGAGATTTTGGGAGGCTTCAAAGAAAGGATTCCTTCATGCATTGTCAAGGTAAGTAACTCCTTCATGCCTCTAAGTTAAATACAAGATTATATGCATGGATTAGGCATGGAAATTGGTAGGAATTTGAGAAATTAATGAAGAAACCTAGAAAATGGAAATTTGGATTTTTAGCCACGAATTGAGCATGAATATTTGAGTAAATTGTATATTTGAGTTAGTAAGACTATGGGTAGAATATATCTTCGAGAAATTTCGGATTCCGGGCATTTTGTTCATTTCACTGAGCGGGGTTGGGAAAGTATATAATTTGAATTTGTTGTGAGTATTAGGATGAATTTTCATTGCTTTGCCGTTATGTGGTAGTTCGGAGCGTTGTGCGTCCGTTGGAGTCGTAGAAAGGGCTTGAAAGCCGGTATTGGAATTTCGTAGCAAGGTAAGTCTCCTTTCTAACTTTGTGAGGGGGAATTGTCCCCCTAGGTGAATTAATTAAGTACATGTTATTATCTTCGGGGCTACATACGCACGAGGTGACGGGAGTCCGTGTGTAGCTACTATATGCCTTGTCTGGGTAGTCTGGGACCCACTAGCATGCCTATGTGTTGTACCTGTAATCCTGCCTGTAATACTAAACTGCCAATATAATTGAAATCGTAATTGAATATATGAAGAAGACTAGAGTTCATTTTCTTAATTATCTAGAAAGAGAATTTATTCCTCCGCGGATAATTGTGTACCTGATACGGTTGTATTACGGAAATATCATTAAACTTGGGAAATGAGTTTCAAAACAAAGATTTAAGAGCTATATTTCATGTCCCTTTAAAAAGAATTTTACCACTTTCCTGAGAAAACGGCTTTCTTGATAAAATGGGGACTTATTGTGTGGACATGTGTAACTTCGAGTGTATGAGTCGCATGTATGATTCGCGAGCAGGATGACCCTATATTTGTGTATATTCATATGAGCACATGAGTTGCAGGTATGATTCGCGAGCAGGCTAGCCTTAGTATTTTATGTATAACCGCGTCGCATGATTGATTCGCGAGCGGGACAAATAGATGCATCTATGGTTCGGGCCGTTCGACCCTTGGCAGTGCACAGTTTATGTTTATGTTGGTTCGGGCCGTCGACCCTCGACATTGCTTGCGCATGATATTTACTGCGTATTTGCTGTGATTTATACATGTTTATCGGCCTAAGGAAGTTTCAATGGCCAGTTATGAGGAAGGAGAATTTATGTGTAAAATGTGAAATAAGTCTGATGTTTCTTATCACGGTTTATGATTTAAATTGTCAACTGAAATGACGAAGACTTAAAGTGCTAAATGTGGAAGGAGTTGATATTATTTATTCCTAAATTTTAATAAATTGTCTATGACATTCATGCTTAGTGTCTCACTTGAATATACCAAATTGACCTCTAGCAAGTGTCTAATTCGACCTCTCGTCACTACCTCTCTGAGGTTAGGTGGGCGACTTACTGAGTATATGTTATTTTTGTACTCATACTACATTTGCTGTGAATTTTATTGCACAGGTACTTTCATAACAATGTGGAGGATTCGGAGACTTAGGCAAGCTGCATCATCCAGAGGCAATCCGCAACTGACAGAGTCTCCCTCGTACTGTATTTATTTTTATTTTAAATTTCCTTGTCCAATTTGTATTTCGGACAGGCTTTCTGATGATTGTATAAATTCTTAGAAATTGCTCATGTACTTGTGACACCGGGTTCTGGGATGTGTTGGATATATTTGTCAAAGTGTAGTATTCAAACCACTGTTTTTAAAGTAACAGATTTTTATTTGGTTAATATGTAATAAAGTGAAAGGAAATGATTTTTTTTATAAATGTTAAACAGGAATTTATTTTGACTAATTAATGATTGGCTTGCCTGACAATGGTGTTCGGCGCCATCACGACCTTAGGGATTTTGGGTCGTGACAACATGGTATCAGAGCGCTAGGTTCCCTTTATGTTCACGAGTCATGAGCAAGTCTAGTAGATTCTTGCGAATCGGTACGGAGATGACTGTACTTATCTTCGAGAGGCTACAGGGCTGTTAGGAGTACTTCCCTTCTTGATTCCTCATCGTGCGATTTGATTCCTTTGAGGCTTAGGCCTATGTTTGTTCCTACTCAATCTTACCCGTGGCGAAGCGCTTGCTATGAATAAGGAATTTGAGAAATTGAAATGGTGCTACAGATGTAATTCGAGATGTTTCCATGTATACTTGGTTGGGGTTGTTGTTATGGCCCTGCAAAAGAATAATATGTTGTTTCAGCTCAGTAGCTGGGTTTCTGAGAGCGTTAAGGCCATGCTCAGTTAGTGATGATGCTTGCGATTGGTTATCGTGTGATGTCGATATGATGATAGAATGATTCCCCGTGTGTTGGGGGTGATGAATGATTTTAAGGGAGGTCTTGTAGAGTGTGATTTCGAAATTTCGGTATTTTAGTTCCGGCAGGGGAAAGGAATTTGGGTTATGAATGGTCCGGTTGGGGTTAATAAAGTAGTAAGGTTTGGTGTCTTCAAGTGGGGTGGGATATGCACCTGTGACGTGAAGTTGTCGTCATTGATCGAATGGAATGTGTTACGTTTTTCGGTGCTATGGTTTCTTCGGTTGCGTGGGGTCATAGTATTGGGAAGAAGTATTGAAGAATGCGGTTCGCAGAGAATGATCCTGAATTGAGGCTAGGCGGTGGCTCCACTTCTAGGAGGCCAGGTGTAAGAAGCGGAAGTCGAGCAGTCGCAAAGTGGGGGAGCGGCAGCATAGCTTGGAATTTGAAGATATTGTCGCGCATTTAATGTATGTCCATGAGGAGAGGATGAACTAGTAAAGTTGGTAAATGAAACGGGGCGTAGGATGGGGTATTGAAGTCGCAGAGAGCGTGCATTTCAGCGTCGTTGGAAGGTGTCCGCGGGTGATTTCCACAGGTGGGTTATCTTCTGTGAATAGGTTAGCGATGGCAGGGTTGGCAGGTCTCGATGAGGGGTTCTAGTGGCTATTTGGTAGGAGGCAGAATGTGTGAATGATTCTAGAGAATTTGAGTATTTAGGGAGTGCTAGCAAGAGGATTTGGAAGAATTGGACGGATTGGTGGAGCAAGATCGTGTTATCAAAGGAGAAAGGATCTCGACAGGGTCTAGAGTGGTGCAAGGAGTAGCTTCGCGCTAAGTGGGGGAGTCCCACCATCTGCAGTTGGGTTGTAAGATTGTGTTATCTTAGGGTTTCGGATTGTCGGCGTGTTGGCAAGTTATTTCAGTTTAGGGAAAGGAATAAAATGGCGATTGTGCGTGGAATTGGAGGAATGTGTGAAAGAGTTGGCCCTGTTGGACCAGGGTTAGGCTTTGGAAGATTCAGAATTTTGCTTAAGGCATAGGTGATTTCTCAGGATAGTGACTCGGTCACGTGTTTCCTTGAAAAGGGTGTTCCTGTGTTAGGATAGCCTTGGAGTTGATTGTATTGGGGACCAGTTAGAGTGGGTGACTCTCAACAGCAGTCCTAGTGAATTCAAAAGTTAAGGATGAGGTGTTTAAGGGTTTCAGGCAGTAGTATGATTGAGAATCGAGCTTTGTAGAGTCAATTTTGAGAAAAAGAAGGATGGTTGGAATGTTCCATGATATGTTTTAGCATGCAAGATAGTATTGGAGGAGTGAGAGGAATAAACTCCAAATTGTAGAAAGATTACCAGAAGGGTATGGGACGGATTGCGGGATTTAGGCAGCATAGTCTCGTGAATCAGGGCCACTCGGGATGAGTGAGGGTTGAGTTTTCTATGGGTTGAAGGAAGTTGCTATTATTCCTGAGGCAGTAGAAGATGATTAAAAGCAAATAGATTGATTAGCCATGGTTGAAATGGCATATTTTTGGCAGTGATCAGTTCTTTTGACGTGATTAATTTATGCATGTGGTTTGTGCCGGTGTGTGCGGGGATTGTCGGCTGTCGTAACGGATTTCATGAGGGAGCATTTGAATGTTATGGCCTGTCAGGTGTAGGCGGACCCCGGAAGGGTTATGGTGGTATAGACTACTACTTAAGGATTTGCATGTTGGGTGATTGTGGGAATTCACTCGTGTGTTAAGATGGTACTCTTGAATTGAGTTAGGTAAAAGGTTTCTATATGATGAAGTGTTCACCCTATTGGTGGTTCAGAAGTTATGATGGAAATTCTTGCGCTACCTCATATTGGCATGTTAGGTGCGGTAAGCAGTATGTATTGGGAGTAAGAATCGAGATTGCGGTTCGGTGTTAATAGGGATGTCATGAGCTCGGAAGAGCAAGAAAAAGTGATTGGAAAGTTCAGAGTAAGCTGGTGTTATCGTCAGTGTCACCTGAGATTGATATTCGGTTGAGGAGGCTTTGTACCCTGGTTATGGGTGCTTGATTTGTCTTACAGCGTAGTATGGCCAGTGGTGGATTGTGGGGTATTTGTCCCGGCTATGATGGTTGTTCTCGCGTATTGTGAGATAAAGTGGGTTAATGTGGACCCAGGAAAAGCTATTAGCTTAGTTTGGTGCGAGCAAGGTAGACTCGGTGTTTGTGGATGGATTTAAATATGGCTATGGGCTCCGTATGAGCCAGGCATGTTCATTTCAGTATAGCGCTCCTCAAGGAGGGGTGTTGGGATATCAGGTGATTTTACCTTCTTCATCAAATTCATGTGTTATTATGATTGTACCGTGTGAGTTGTGAAACGGCTTGATAATTTCTTATGTGTTGAGGTCCCGCATAGTGATGATGTTATGTGAGTAGGATGGCTCTTGAGATCCAGAGTATATGTATATGTCGCACCTCAGTTGTGCTCGAGTTTTGTAAGCATATGGCTTTATCAGTCTCCCCAGGATGGTATTATGCACTTAGCGTGCTTATGATCGATATTCAGAAATTTTTAATAGTGAGCACTTCAGCTCCGTGTATGTTTCGTTACGTGAATTTTATGTTATTTGGATCGGGTGGCACGCCTCCACGGTTATGTTATTTGGATCGGGTGGCACGCCGCCACGGTTATGTTATTCGGATCGGGTGGCACGCTACCACGGGCATGATATTTGGATCGGGTGGCACGTTGCCACGATTATGTTATCTGGATAGAGTTGCACGCCGCAACAGTGTGATGATGAGTCAGGTTCCTATATTTATTTCCTTATGTTTTACTACCTATTTTCTGAGAAAGTTCACATTAGTGGCGTGAGTTGAGTAGTCCCTTCCTAAGTCATTTCTTATTTATCATGTTCGAGTTGTGGCCTATTGGCGCGATGTGGTATCATATGAGACTGTTAGTCATGTCTGGGATGATTTGTTGTCTGAGCAGTTCATACTGGGTTAGATGAGATTATCGGATCAGGGATCAGTGCGATAAGGTCATGTGAAGTTTATATTAAAGAACAAATACCACTATTCAGGTTCGTAATGGGGTGATGATTCGAGTCAAGATAAGTTATTCAATGATTTGTTAACTCTGTAGTTGGGTATGAATTTCTACACATCTCCTCCGTTGTGGTGGTATCGTCAGCATTATAGCAAGATTTATGTATGTATATATATATATATATATATATATATATATATCATGAGGTGCATTGAGAGCATCAGATTCGTTAAATTTTGGCTATTAAGGTTCAGGGAACGTCATTGCGGTTAGATGGTGAATTTTGCAGTGCATGGTGCTAATTCAGCAAAAGTATGCAGTCATGTTTTGGTACCTCGTGTGGTAATTGATACAGTGTTTATATATTTGAATTAGGCCTGGCAAGAGATACTTCAAGTGTTGGAACTAGGTTCTGAGCTTATTATATGGATAAAAGAAGAATCTTCATATTTGATTAAGCTAATGTACTCAACTGGGTGGTGGTATCACGGGCAGGTGCTAGAGGTGTTAGACAGTGATTTCATATAACTCCAGAGCAGTTCTTAGCACGTTCGAGGACGAACGTCGGTTTAAGTGGGGGGAAATGTAACGACCCGACCGGTCGTTTTGAGCTCTAGCGCGTCGTTCATCAGTTTGAGGTCATGAACAGCTCCGCTTCAGGTATTATGACTTGTAGGTGTGGTCGGAATAGAATTTCGGGAAGTTTAGAGTTGATTTGGAAAGAAAATTCTCATTTCAGAAGCCTTAAGTTGGAAGAATCAACTAAGATTGGAATTTTGAGTAAACGACCTACGAATCAGGATTTGAAGGTTCCTACAGGTTTGTATGATAATTTCGGACCTGGGCGTATGTCCGGATCGGGTTTTGGATAACTCGGGAGCATTTCGATGCATATTGTGGAAGTCAGCATATTTGAAGAATTTCATAAATTTGGGCTTGAAGTGCATTTTAGAGTTTTTGATGTCCGTTTAGGATTTCGAGTCTGGGAATAGGTTCGTGTGGTGATTCTGGAGTTGGGAGCGCGATCAGAACTGAATTTGGATGTCCATAGGTCATCCTGGAGTCATTTGGCTAAAGATAGAAATTTGAAGGTTTTTGAGAAATCCGACCGGAAGTGGAATTTTTGATATCAAGGTCAGAATGCGATTCCGGAAGTTGGAGCATGTCCGTAATGTTGAATATGACTGGTGCGCAAATTTTGAGGTCAATCGGACGTGATTTGATATATTTCGACATCGGATGTAGAAGTTGGAAATTCTAAGTTCATAAAGTTGGGATTTGGGGGCGATTCGTGGTTTCGATGTTGTTTGATGTGATTTGAGGCCTAGTACGCATCATGTTTTGGAACAGGTTGGTATAATTGGACGGGGTCCCGGGGGCCTCGGGTGGATTCCGGGTGGTTAGCGGATAAATATTTGAAGTTGAAGAAAGCTGAAGGTTGTTGTCATCTGGTGTGATCCGCACCTGCGAGGCTTTGGCCGCAGGTGCGGCTAAGGGCACCGCAGGTGCGATTTTGGGCTGGAGCCAAGGAGGCTGCAGGTGCGGAAGATTTGGGCACACCTATGGAAGCGCAGGTGCGATAAGGGGGCCGCATGTGCGTAAATCGGCCTTGGCAGAATGTTTTAAAACAAGAATTTTTG
This sequence comes from Nicotiana knightiana, assembly GCA_005239525.1. NCBI lineage: Eukaryota > Viridiplantae > Streptophyta > Magnoliopsida > Solanales > Solanaceae > Nicotiana > Nicotiana knightiana. The sequence continues at coordinate 32,747 of ML368094.1, read as the reverse complement.
GTTCATTTCCTTCATTTCTTCTTGGGCTTAGGCGATTTTGAGAGGCTTCAAAGAGAGGATTCCTTCATGCATTGTCAAGGTAAGTAACTCCTTCATGCCTCTAAGTTAAATACAAGATTAATTGGTAGGAATTTGGGAAATTATTGAAGAAACCTCGAAAATGGAAATTTGGATTTTTAGCCACGAATTGAGCATAAATATTTGAGTAAATTGTATATTTGAGTTATTAAGTCTATGGGTAGAATATATCTTCGAGAAATTTTGAATTCCGGGCACATGGGACTGAGGGCATTTTGGTCATTTCACTGAGCGAGGTTGGGAAAGTATATAATTTGAATTTGTTGTGAGTATTAGGATAATTTTCATTGCTTTTCTGTTATGTGGTAGTTTCGGAGCGTTGTGCGCCCATTGGAGTCGTCGGAAGGGCTTGGAAGCCGGTATTGGAATTTCGGAGCAAGGTAAGTCTCCTTTCTAACTTTGTGAGGGAGAATTGTCCCCCTAGGTGAATTAATTAAGAACATGATATTATCTTCGGGGGCTACGTACGCACGAGGTGACGGGAGTCCGTGCGTAGCTACTATTGTGCCTTGTCCGGGTAGTCTAGGACCCACTAGCATGCCTTACGTGTTGTACGTGTAATCCTGCCTGTAATAGTAAACTGCTAATATAATCAAAATCGTAATTGAATATCTGAAGAAGACTAGAGCTCATTTTCTTAATTATCTAGAAAGAGAATTTATTCCTCCGCGGATAATTGTGTACCTGATAGGGTTGTATTACGGAAATATCATTAAACTTGGCAAATGTGTTTCAAAAAAAAGATTTAAGAGCTATATTTCATGTCCCTTTAAAAAGAATTTTACCACTTTCCTGAGAAAACGGCTTTCTTGATAAAATGGGGACTTATTGTGTGGACATGTGTAACTTCGGGTG
>ML368094.1:0-31051 GCA_005239525.1 Nicotiana knightiana | reverse complement strand
CGACTTACTGAGTACACGTTGTTTTTGTACTCATGCTACACTTGCTGTGCATTTTATTGCACAGGTACTTTCATAGCAATGTGGAGGATTCAGAGACTTAGGCGAGCTGCATCATCTGGAGGCGATCCGCAGCTAAAAGAGTCTCCCTCGTACTGTATTTATTTTTATTGTAAATTTCCTTATGCAATTTGTATTTCGGACAGGCTTTGTGATGATTGTATAAATTCTTAGAAATTGCTCATGTACCTCTGACATCGGGTTCTGGGATGTGTTGGGATATATTTGTCAAAGTGTAGTATTCAAACCACTGTTTTTAAATTAACAGATTTTTATTTGGTTAATATGTAATAAAGTGAAAGGAAATAATTTGTTTTTATAAATGTTAAACAGGAATTTATTTCGACTAATTAATGATTGGCTTGCCTGACAATGGTGTCTGGCGCCCTCACGACCTTAGGAATTTTGGGTCGTGATAAGTCCTTTACTCCATGTTTCTTCCATGTCCTTTATATACTGATTTACATGCCTTACATACTCAGTACATTATTCGTACTAACGTCCTTTTGTTGGGGACGCTGCATTCATGTCTACAGGTATAGATAATCAGTTTGACGAGTCCTCATGGTAGACGAGATTGGAATTCAGCGAAGGATCGGTAAGACTCCACCTCATTCGAAGTGCAGCCGAGTCTATGAGTCATCGTGACAGAGTTTTGCTACAGATTTATGGGTAGGCCGGTACCTTGTCCCATTTTATGTCAGATAATCTTAGAGGCTTTGTAGAAAAAGGTTCATTTTGTACAGTATGTCAGAGGCCTTGACGGCCCATATGTAAGAACGATGCTCTATTGATACAATGTTGCCCACTTATAGCTATACATTATGAGTTGTGTCGATGGTGGCCCATGTTTGTTACAAAGAAAAAAATGTTGCAGAGTTGTTCACTCGGGCCAGTGCGGCACCGAGTGCTAGTCACGCCTCCCTAGGTTGGGGGCGTGACATATAAGGTATATTAAAAATGAGTAGGATTTTAAGTAATTTGAAACAATTCTTAATTATGCGGGTAATTGGTTAATTACCGGGTAACGGTACATTACCTAATTAACTAATAAGTTGGATAAATATTATAACCCCTCCCCACCCCTCATGTGGCAGCAAGCCACTGCCCAACGCAAATGACTCATTATTCATGTTGGGTAGGTGGCAATAAATTAACAGAAAAGCCTTCAACATTTGAGAGAAGTAAATAAATCTCCTAGACATATCTTTTAACATTAGGAGGCTAGATATCTTTTAAGAATTAAAAGGTGTATATCTTCAACATTGAGAGAATAGATGTGATGACCCAAGGAGTCATTTTATGAATTTAGACTTCGTTCTAGGCTTAATAACCCTAAAAATATTAATTTTAAATACATCAATTTGCGTGAGAAGTCCGGGCGTGAAACCGAAAAACTTTTATGTGAAGATATGAGAAATAGTAATTTCTAGAGTTAAAATTTGAAAAAAGTTGTCTCTGGTCAACATTTTGAGCAAACGGAACTGGATCCGTGTTTCGACGATCCCGGGAGGCCACAGTAAAATATGGGACTTGAGCATATGCCCGGAATTGAATTCCGAGGTCCCAAGCCTTAGAAATCAATTTTTGAAAGAAATTGTTTTGCTGAATTATTAATGAAATAAAGAAATAAATTAACATTTGAAACCGTTGGTATCGGGCCCGTATTTTGGTTCCAGAGCTCGATACAGGTTTGTATATTTAAGCCTTGTCTGCGAAATTTGGTGTGAATCGGAATTGATTTGACGTGATTCGGACGTCCGGTTGATAAATAGTGAACTTTAAGTGTTCTTGAGAAAAATAATGAGTTTCGAGGTTTAATTAGTAGTTTTACATGTTATTTTCATGATTTGATCGCACGAGCAAGCCTGTATGATGCTTTTAGACTTGCGTGCATGTTTGGTTTAGAGCCCCGAGGGCTTGGGTGAGTTCCAACTAGGTTTGGGTTGTGTTGCGCTCGTTCTTTATTATGCTTCGACGTCGTTTCTTCAAGCATAAATGATATCATATTTAACAATGAGCTCTGATTTCTGTTTTGAATGAAATATTAGATTCGTATCGTAATTACAGACCCATAACAAAAAGAATCATCGAATTTGGACATCGTATGAGGATGTTATGATCATTTTACTAAGGTTGCCAGATTTTTCAGGTTGATTACGAAATTGTCACTTATGGCGTATTAAAAATCTGCACTATTTGCAAATATTAAAACCTACATATCTCCTTCATTATAAGGCCAAATTGAGTGATTCAAAAGCCTAACTTGTGATAACCAAAAAGGTCATCCCGTGTAATTTTAGCTAAATCTGTGTTCCGAGGCCGTGAAAGCCTCCTTTTATCTCAACTCGATGTGCGTGTGCAGCCCGGGCGTGTAGCCGGGAAGCCGTTACGTGGAAAATTAATAAAATGATGATCTTATGATAATTATTTGAATAAAGTTGACTTTGGTCAACATTTTGGTAAACGGACCCGGACCTGTGATTTGAAGGTCCCGGAGGGTCTGTAGGAAAATATGGGAGTTAGGCGTAGGTCCGGAATCGAATTCCGAGGTCCCGAGTCCGAGAAATGAATTTTTAAGGAAAATTATTTTTTGAAAAATATAAAGGTTTTTGAAAATGAGATTTGATGTGAAACCTGTGATATCAGGCGCGTATTATGGTTCCGGAAGTCGGAACAGGTTCAATATGTTTTATATGTGTTATCTGTGAAATTTGGTAAGAAACGAACTTAGTTTGACGTGATTCGGATCAAAAATGGAAAATTTAGAAGTTTGGAAGTTTAAAGGAATTTAATTGATTTTGAGGTTCAATTCGTTGTTTTTGATGTTATTTTGGTGGTTTAATTACTCGAATAAGTCCGTAAGATGTTTATGAGGTTGTGTGTGTATTTGACTTTGAGCCCCGAGGGCTCGGTTGAGTTCCGGGTAGGTGTCGGAGTGCAAAAAGTGGTAAAAATCTGGTGTGATATTGATGTTGCTGGTGTCCAGGTATTTTTCCTTATGTGGACGCACTCAAGGGAGTCCGAACGCACAGGGTAAAGTGGGGTCAGGGGGTCAGGGTAAACTTTTTACGGTGCGAACGCACCACATAGGATGCGAACGCGGAGGGTAAGTTTGGGGACACTGTGCGAACGCACCATGTAGGTCGCGTACGCACAACATGGGAGGGGTACCTGAGGTTGGAGGTAAGTTGACCTGTGCGAACGTGACCCCACAACCGCGAACGCACTATTCTGTTAATCCAAGCCTCCGCGAACGCAGCCTGGGGCCCGCGAACGCGGAGAAGAAATCTTTCCATTGATTTTTAAATACCCAAAACAGAATGTATTACGGGATTTTACCAAAATTCACAAACCTTCTTCTTCTCCAAACCCCTTAGATAATTTTTGAAGCATTTATTCACCATAACCTCTTAGGTAAGTAATCTTTGATTTGTTTTCTTCCATTTTTATTAACACCCACTAGATTTTAGGCCTAAAAACATGTGATTAAGGGTAGAAAATTGGGGTTTTGGGTAGAGTTAGGGCTTTTTGATTATTTGGTAATTTGACCTCGTTTTCGGGGTCGTGGGGGAATGGGTGATCGGGTTTTGGTTCGAACCTCATGTTTGGACCGAGCGGGCTCGCGGTCGATTTTTGGAATTTCGGGAAGAATATTGAGAATTCTATATTAAGCATTGGAATTGAATTGTTTAGCATTTATTGATGTTATTGGGTCCATTATGTCTAGATACGATTGATTTGGAGTCGGGTTCGAAAGGAAAAGCGGTGCTTGAGGCTTGATTTGGATTCTTGGAGTCAAGGTAAGTGTTTGGCCTAACCTTAGCTTGAGGGAATAGGTATTGAGTCCTAATTGCTACGTGTTTATTCCATGTTCAATGTATAGGTGAGGTGACGAGTACCTATATGTTGTTGTCGAGCATGACCGTGAGTCGGATATATGCAATTATATGATATTTATTGGCTTTTACTGTGTGTAGGGGTTTAATGTCAATCTGATAGCTATTCATTTGGTGGAGATTCTTAGTTATGGGTATTGTTGAGTAGTTGATCGGTTGAGGAACTTTATGTTAGGTTATACACTTGTGTAGGATTGGTTATAGTTGTGTCCCTTGCCGGGACGGTATTATTCTTGTTGATTATTTCCGTGCATTTTAGGTTCCTTATTGTTGATTTTCATGTCAATTGTTGCTTATATGATTATTATGCACGAGGGGACATTCCGTGCCGTGTTTATGATTATTATGCACGAGGGGACATTATGCCGTGCTTATGATTATTATACATGAGGGGACATTCCGTGCCGTGTTTATGATTATTATGCACGAGGGGACATTTTGTGCCGTGTTGATGATATATATGCACGAGGGGACATTTCGTGCCGTGATTGTGATGTTTTATGCACGAGGGGACATTCTGTGCCATGTTTATGTTGCTTATGCACGAGGGGACATTCTGTGCCATATTTTATATTGTTATGCACGAGGGGACATTCCGTGCCGTGTTATGCTAAAGATATGCACGAGGGGAAATGTCGTGCCGTTTCTCTTCACTGTTTACTTCGTGTGGTTAATTCCCGTTATTACTTTCGGATATTTAAACTGTTGCTTTGTTCCGTCATTTCAGTGTTTGTGATCCCTTTTCCCTAGTATGTTTCCCAGTTATTGTACTTACTGTTTATTTCTTGTGGTTATTTCCTGTTATATTTTATTTAAACTGCACAGGTGATATTATTTGTCGTGTCCTAGCCTCGTCACTACTTCCCCAAGGTTAGGTTCGACACTTACTCAGTACATGGGGTCGGTTGTACTGATGCTACACCTGCACTTCTTTATGTTGTGCAGATTACGGAGGCGGACCCAGTAGGCATTGATCGAGGGAGTATCCTTCAGTCCACCAGGCGACACTGAGGTAGTCCTGCAGGCGTCCGCAGGCCTTGGCGTCACCTCCTATCTCTCTTCTTTTCCTGTCTTTATGTATTTCCGAGACAGTAGCACCTTGTTCATTCAGACCTTTATCTGTAGCAATCATAGACAGTCCGTGAAATTGTGACACCAGATTTTGGGAGTTGTTATTAAGGATTTTTGTAATACTGTTTAATTAAGCTGTTAGACTGCACTTCTTCCGCATTCTTATTTCTATTTGTTCTTGTATATCACTTTTTAAATACTAAATAACAAAGGAATAAATTAAATAACCAGTAACATTGGCTTGTCTAACGTGTTCAACGTTAGACGCCATCACGGTCTGAAGGTGGGATTTCGGGTCGTGACAAGTTGGTATCAGAGCACTAGGTTACCTAGGTCTCACAATTCACGGACAAACTTGGTAGAGTCTGAGGGTCGGTACGGAGACGTATGTACTTATCCCCTAGAGGCTGCAAAGTTAGGAAAAACTTCACATTTCTTCTTCTCTATCGTGCGGTTTGAATTCTAAATGCTAACTAATTTTCTATTTTATTCTCTCACAGATGGCGAGAACGCGTGCTTCCTCATCTACCGATCAGCAGCCCGATCCTCCTGTTGCAGCTCCTACGAGGGGCCGAGGACGAGGCCGTGCTAAAGGCCGAGGCAGAGCCAGGGCTCAGCCCAGAGCAGCAGCCCTAGTAGAGGACCCACAGGTAGACTCTGCCGGTGAGGTTCCTGCTCAGACGGTTCCGGTCAGACCAGCTCAGGTACTAGAGGGGTTCATTGCCACCCCGGTTCTTCAGGACGCTCTGGTCCGCTTAGTGGGCCTTATGAAGAGCGTGACTAAAGTCGGTCTTCTTCCTACAGCACCAGTCGTCTCTCAGGCTGGAGGAGGGACTCAGACTCCTGCTACCCGCACACCAGAGTAGTTAGCTTCTCAGTTCCAGACTCCAGCACCTCAGACAGCTGGAGCAGCTCAGCCGGGTATTGTGGCACAGGCAGTTGAGGGAGCATCAATGTCTGCCGAGGATCCCCAGGATTTCTTGGACAGTTGCTATGAGGTTCTTCGGAACATGGGCATCGTGGAGTCCGATGGAGTTGATTTATCTACATTCTGTCTTTCTGGTACCGCCAAGACTTGGTGGAGAGATTTTTGCTTGACCAGGCCAGTTGGATCTTCGTCGTTGTCTTGGTCTCAGTTCTCCGAGTTATTCTTGGAGAAGTTTCTACCAGTTACTCAGAGGGAGGATCTTCAGAGGCAGTTTGAGCGCCTCCAGCAGGGCTCTATGACAGTTACACAATATGAGACCAGGTTCATTACTCTGGCCCGACATGCTATCATGATACTCCCCACTGATCGTGAGAGGGTGAGGAGGTTTATTCAGGGTCTAGATCAGCCAATTAGACTTCAGATGTCCAGGGATATAGGTACTGATATTTCATTCTAGGAGGCAGCCAATATGGCCAGGCGTATTGAGATGGTCCTATCACAGGGCAGTGGTCAGGGGTCTGACAAGAGACCTCGCCATTTCGGTCGATTCAGTGGTGCCTCATCTGGAGGCAGAGATTCCTTTGGCAGAGGTCATCCTCCTAGACCATTCCAGTCGGCACTTCAGGTATCCCACAGTGCACCATCAGCTCCTATCAGTGCACCGCCGCTTCAGAGCTTCCAGTGTGGTTATTTTGGTCGACAGGGACAGTTTCAGGATCAGCATTCTCAGCAGCAGAAATCTTGTTACACTTGCAGTGGTATGGGGCACATTTCCAGGTTTTTACCCTGAGCTTCTAGTGGTTCTCAGTATCAGGGTTCCCGTGCTATGATTCCCGCACCGGGTGCACCCCTACCCCCCTCAGCCAACTAGGGGTGGAGGTTGAGGTGCCAGAGGTGGAGGCCAGATAGTTAGAGGTGGAGGACAGGCTATGAGGGGTAGAGTTCATCCCGCAGCAGGTCGACCCAGAGATGTTCAGATTGGTGGGGCTCAGCCCCGATGTTATGTTATTCCTGCCTAGCCTGAGGCTAAGGCCTCTGATGCAGTTATTACAGGTATGGTTTCTATTTGCAGCCGAGATGCTTCATTTTTATTTGATCCGGGTTCTACCTTCTCCTATGTGTCTTCATATTTTGCCCCTTATATGAGTATGCCTCGTGATTCCCTGAGTACTTCTATATATGTGTCTACACCGGTGGGTGATTCTATATTGGTAGATCGAGTCTACCATTCATGTGTAGTGGTTATTGGTGGTCTGGAGACTCGGGTAGATCTCTTGCTTCTTGATATGGTCGACTTCGATGTTATTTTGGGGATGGATTAGCTATCCCCCTACCATGCTATTCTAGACTGTCATGCCAAGACAGTGACCTTGGCCTTGCCAAGAGTACCTCGTTTGGAGTGGAGAGGGACTCTTAGTCATTCTTCTGGTAGAGTTATTTCATATATGAAGGCTCGGGCGCATGGTCGAGAAGGGTTGTTTGGAATATTTTTCCTACGTTCGTGATTCTAGTGCTGAGGTTCCATCTATGGAGTTTGTGCCAGTGGTTAGTGAGTTCCAGAGGTATTCCCTGCTGACCTACCAGGTATGCCACCCGACAGGGATATTGACTTTTGTATTGAAGTGGCTCCGGGAACTCAGCCCATTTCTACCCCGCCGTATTGTATGGCCCCGCTAGAGTTGAAGGAGTTGAAGGATCAGTTGCATGATTTGTTGGATAAAGGCTTGGTCAAGCCTAGTGTTTCTCCTTGGGGTGCCCCAGTGTTGTTTGTCAAGAAGAAAGACGGCTCGATGAGGATGTGTATTGACTACCGGCAGTTGAACAAGGTTACTATTAAGAATAAGTATCCTTTGCCGAGGATTGATGATTTATTTGACCAGCTTCAGGGTGCTATAGTTTTTTCCAAGATAGATTTGAGATTTGGTTACCATCAGCTGAGGATTAGGGCGTCTGATATCCCTAAGACAACTTTTCGCACTCGGTATGGGCATTATGAGTTCTTGGTGATGTCATTTGGGTTGACAAATGCCCCCGCTGCTTTTATGGAGTTGATGACCCGAGTATTTAGGCCCTATTTGGACTCATTCGTGATTTTTTTCATTGATGATATTTTGATTTACTCCCTTAGCCGTGAGGAGCATGAGCAACACCTTCGAGTCATCCTCCAAACTTTGAGGGATAGTCAGTTGTATGCCAAATTTTCCAAGTGTGAGTTATGGTTGAGTTCGGTTGCATTTCTAGGCCATGTGGTATAATCATAGGGTATTCAGGTGGATCCCAAGAAGATTTCAGCGCTCAGAGATTGGCCTAGGACCACTTCAGCTACAGATATTCGGAGTTTCTTGGGCTTAGCAGGTTATTATCGCCGGTTTGTGGAGGGTTTTTCATCTATTGCAGCCCCGATGACCAAATTGACCCAGAAGGGTGCTTCGTTCAGGTGGTCAAATGAGTGTGAGGCGAGCTTTCAGAAGCTCAAGACATCCTTGACCACGGCACCGATTTTAGTTTTGACCACAGGTTCAGGACCATATACCGTGTATTGTGATGCTTCATGGGTTGGACTTGGTGCAGTGTTGATGCAGGATGGCAAGGTTATAGCTTATGCCTCACGTCAGTTTAAGGTTCATGAGAAGAACTATCCAGTTCATGATTTAGAGTTATCATCTATTGTTCATGCGTTGAAGATTTGGAGGTATTATCTGTTTGGGGTGCCATGTGAGGTGTTCACAGATCATAAGAGTTTGCAGTATTTGTTCAAGCAGAAGGAGTTGAATATGAGGCAGAGGAGATGGTTAGAACTGTTGAAGGACTATGACATTACCATCTTATATCATCCGGGGAAGGCCAATGTGGTGGCCGATGCTTTGAGCCGGAAGTCCCCCAGTATAGGTAGTCTTGCTTATATACCAGTAGTTGAGCGACCGCTCGCTTTGGATGTTCAGGCTTTGGCCAACTGGTTCATGAGATTGGAGGTTTCTGAGACTGGCAGTGTTTTGGCCCATATTGTGGCCCGTCCTTCATTGTATGATCGTATTCGGGACAGGTAGTATGATGATCGCCATTTATGTGTTCTTAGAGATACGGTCCATCACGGAGGTGCCAAGCAGGTCACAGTTGATGATGAGGGAGTTTTGAGGATGCAGGGTCGTATTTGTGTACCTGATGTTGATGGCATTCGGGAGTTGATATTGCAGGAGGCCCATAGTTCCCGGTATTCCATTCATCCGGACGCCGCAAAGATGTACCAAAACTTGTGGCAACATTATTGGTGGCGGAGGATGAAGAAGGATATTGTAGCATATGTAGCTAGGTGCTTGATTTGTCAGTAGGTTAAGTACGAGCACCTGAGACCTGGTGGCTTGATGCAGCAGATTGAGCTTCCCGAGTGGAAGTGGGAGCGTATCACCATGGATTTTGTAGTTGGACTCTCACAGACTCAGAGGATGTTTGATGCGGTGTGGGTCATTGTGGATAGGCTGACCAAGTCAGCACACTTCATTCCTATATCAGTTTCGTATTCGGCGGAGAAGTTGGCAAATATCTACATGAGAGAGATAGTTCGATTGCATGGTGTGCCCGTGTCCATTATATCTGACCGAGGTACTCAGATTACCTCCCATTTTTGGAGAGTATTTCAGCGTGAGTTGGGCACACTGGTTGATTTGAGCACGGCATTTCATCCTCAGACGGACGAACAGTCTGAGCGTACTATTCAGATTTTGGAGGATATGTTCCGAGCATGTGTCGTTGATTTTGGAGGTTCATGGGACCAGTTCTTGCCTTTAGTTGAGTTTTCCTAACAGCTATCAGTCGAGCATTCAGATGGCTCTGTATGAGGCGTTGTATGGTAGGCGGTGTCGGTTGCCAGTCGGGTGGTTCGAGCCGGGAGAGGCTAGATTGTTGGGTTAAGAGTTGGTCCAGGATGCCTTGGATAAAGTGAAGATCATTCAGGATAGACTTCGTACAGCTCAGTCCAGGCAGAAGAGTTATGCGGATCGCAGAGTTCGTGACTTGGCATTCATGATAGGAGACCGAGTATTTCTTCGGGTGTTGCCCATGAAGGGCGTGATGAGGTTCGGGAAGAAGGGAAAGTTGAGCCCTAGGTACATTGGTCCATTTGAGATTATGGATAAGGTAGGAGAAGTGGCCTATAGACTTTCTTTACCACCGAGTTAATTAGTTGTGCACCTGGTGTTTCACGTATCTATGCTTCGGAGGTACATTGTCGATCCATCTCATGTGCTTGACTTCAGCGGTGTCCAGTTGGAAAAGGATTTGACTTATGAGGAGGAGCGGGTATCCATATTAGCTCGGCAGGTTCGTCAGTTGAGATCGAAGATTTATCCTTTGGTTCGTGTTCAGTGGAGAGGTCAGCCTATTGAGGAAGCTACCTAGGAGTCTGAGTCCAATATGCGGAGCCGATATCCCCATCTTTTCCCTGATTCAGGTACCTTTCTATGTCCGTTCGAGGACAAACGGTTGTTTTAGAGGTGGAGATTGTGATGACCCAAAAGGTCATCCCGTGTAATTTTAGCTAAACCTGTGTTCCGAGGTCGTGAAAGCCTCCTTTTATCTCACCTCAATGTGTGTGTTCAGCCCGGGCGCATAGCCGGGAAGTCGTTATGTGGAAAATTGATAAAATGATGATCTTATGATAATTATTTGAATAAAGTTGACTTTGGTCAACATTTTTGGTAAATGGACCCGGACCCGTGATTTGACAGTTCCGGAGGGTCCGTAGGAAAATATGGGACTTAGGCGTATGTCCGGAATCGAATTCCGAGGTCCCGAGTCCGAGAAATGAATTTTTAAAGAAAATTGTTTTCTGAAAAATATAAAGGTTTTTGAAAATGAGATTTGATGTGAAACCTATGATATTGGGCCCGTATTACGGTTCTGGAGCCCGGAACAGGTTCAATATGTTTTATATGTGTTATCTGTGAAATTTGGTAAGAAGCGGATTTAGTTTGACGTGATTCGGATTGAAAATGGAAAATTTAGAAGTTTAGAAGTTTAGAAGTTTAAAGGAATTTCATTGATTTTGAGGTTTAATTAGTTATTTTTGATGTTATTTTGGTGGTTTAATTACTCGAATAAGTCCGTAAGATATTTATGAGGTTGTGTGTGTATTTGGTTTAGAGCCCCGAGGGCTCGGTTGAGTTCCGGGTAGGTGCCGGAGTGCAAAAAGTGGTAAAAATCTGGTGTGATATTGTTTTTGCTGGTGTCAAGGTATTTTGCCCTATGCGAACGCACTCAAGGGAGTGTGAACGCACAGGGTAAAGTGGGGTCAGGGGGTCAAGGTAAATTTTGTACTGTGCGAACGCACCACATAGGATGCGAACGCGGAGGGTAATTTTGGGGACACTGTGCGAACGCACCATGTAGGTCGCGAACGCACAGCATAGGAGGGGTACCTGAGGTTGGAGGTAAGTTGACATGTGCGAACGTGACCCCACAACCGCGAACGCACTATTCTGTTAATCCAAGCCTCCGCGAACGCAGCCTTGGGCCCACGAACGCGGAGAAGAAATCTGTCCAGTGATTTTTAAATACCCAAAACAGAATGTATTACGGGATTTTACCAAAATTCACAAACCCTCTTCTTCTCCAAACCCTATAGATGATTTTTGAAGCATTTCTTCACCATAACCTCTTAGGTAAGTAATCTTTGACTTTTTTTCTTCCATTTTTATTAACACCCACTAGATTTTAGGCCTAAAAACATGTGATTAAGGGTAGAAAATTGGGGTTTTGGGTAGAGTTAGGGCTTTTTAATTATTTGGTAATTTGACCTCGTTTTGCGGTCGGATTTCAAAACAAATTATATATTCGGGCTCGTGGGGGAATGGGTGATCGGGTTTTGGTCCGAACCTCGTGTTTGGACCGAGCAGGTCGGGGGTCGATTTTTGGAATATTGGGAAGAAAGTTGGGAATTCTATAATTAAGCATTGGAATTGAATTGTTTAGCATTTATTGATGTTATTGGGTCCATTATGTCTAGATACGATTGATTTGGAGTCGGGTTCGAAAGGAAAAGCGGTGCTTGAGGCTTGATTTGGATTCTTGGAGTCGAGGTAAGTGTTTGGCCTAACCTTAGCTTGAGGGAATAGGTATTGAGTCCTAATTGCTACGTGTTTATTCCATGTTCAATGTGTAGGTGAGGTGACGAGTACCTATATGTTGTTGTCGAGCATGACCGTGAGTCGGATATTTGCAATTATATGATATTTATTGGCTTTTACTGTGTTTAGGGGTTTAATCTCAATCTGATAGCTATTCATTTGGTGGAGATTCTTATTTATGGGTATTGTTGAGTAGTTGATCGGTTGAGGAACTTTATGTTAGGTTATACACTTGTGTAGTATTCGTTATAGTTGTGTCCCTTGCCGGGACGGTATTATTCTTGTTGATTATTTTCGTGTATTTTAGGTTCTTTATTGTTGATTTTCATGCCAACTGTTGATTTTATGATTATTATGCACAATGGGATATTCCATGCCGTGTTTATGATTGTTATGCACGAGGGGATATTCCGTGCCTTGTTTATGATTATTATGCACGAGGGGACATTTTGTGTCGTGTTTATGATTATTATGCACGAGGGGACATTCCGTGCCGTGTTTATGATTATTATGCACGAGGGGACATTCCGTGCCGTGTTTATGATTATTATGCACGAGGGGATATTCCGTGTCGTGTTTATGATTATTATGCACGAGGGGACATTCCGTGCCGTGATTGTGATGTTTTATGCACGAGGGGACATTCCGTATATTTATGTTGCTTATGCACGAGGGGACATTCCGTGCCATATTTTATATTGTTATGCACGAGGGGACATTCTGTGCCGTGTTATGCTAACGATATGCACGAGGGGACATGACGTGCCGTTTCTCTTCACTGTTTAATTTGTGCGGTTAATTCCCGTTATTACTTTCAGATATTTAGACTGTTGCTTCATTCCATCATTTTAGTATTTGTGATCCCTTTTCCCTAGCATGTTTCCCCGTTATTGTACTTACTGTTTATTTCTTGTTGTTATTTCTTGTTATATTTTATTTAAACTGCACAGGTGATATTATGTGTCGTGTCCTAGCCTCGTCACTACTTTGTCGAGGTTAGGCTCGGCACTTACTCAGTACATGGGGTCGGTTTTACTGATGCTACACCTGCACTTCTTTATGTTGTGCAGATTATGGAGACGGACCCAGTAGGCATTGATCGAGGTGTATCCTTCAATCCACCAGGCGACACTGAGGTAGTCCTGCAGGCGTCCGCAGGCCTTGGCGTCACCTCCTATCTCTCTTCTTTTCCTATCTTTATGTATTTCCGAGAGAGTAGCACCTTGTTCATTCAGACCTTTATTTGTAACAATCATAGACAGTCCGTGAAATTGTGACACCATATTTTGGGAGTTGTTATTAAGGATTTTTGTAATACTGTTTAATTAAGCTGTTAGGCTGCACTTCTTCCGCATTTTTACTTCTATTTGTTCTTGTATATCACTTTTTAAATGCTAAATAACAAGGGAATAAATTAAATAACCAGTAACATTGGCTTGTCTAGCGTGTTCAATGTTAGATGCCATCACGGCCTGAAGGTGGGATTTCGGGTCGTTACATAACTTGATTAGAATTTCACAAGGAATCCATTGGAGGCAATAAAATCGAGTTTCGGGATCGTTTGACATGATAAACGAGGCAGAATAGCTGGAACAAAAATATATATAAAACGGGCAGACTTCTTCTTCTTCAAATTTTCGAACCCCACAGCCCTAGGAATGAATTACTTCACCAAATATCATCCCCAAGTCATATGTAATCAATACTAAACTTTTCTCTTTCAATTACTCATTGTTTTTCATCACTTTTAAACCAAAAACTAAGAATTTTCATGGTAAAAACTGAATGTTTGGGTAGAATTAGAGAATTTTTTAAAAATCGAATCTTTACCTCGAATTGAGGTCGGATTTCGAAACTAATTGTATATTTGGTTTCGTGGGTGAATGGGTAAACGTAATTTGGTCCGAACCCCGAGTTTAGACCAAGCGGGCCCGAGATCAGGTTTTCACTTTTTTTGAAAAAACTTAGGAAAAATTATATTTTTCAATAAAGTTGTTCTTTAGCATTAATTGATGATATTGAGTTAATTATGATTAGATTCGAGTAAGTTAGAGCAAGATTCTAAAGGAAAAGCTATAATTGAGCAGTGAGTGGCCTACGAAATTGAGGTAAGTGTTTGGTCTAATTTTGACTTGAGGGAATAGGAATGCCCACTTGTTTGCTATGTGAAATGCATGTGTGTGGTGTATAGGTGAGGTGACAAGTATCTATGCACCACCAAATTGCCTGTTAAACATGATCCATTTCTCGTTCCCAACTTAATTGATTTTTGTCTTAATTGTTCTATGTTCGTTATTGTTTCTATGATTACTTGGCCTTGTTATTTTGTTGTTAAATATTGTTGTGGTTATTTTGGAAAGAGTATTGGTTGTTTTAGCTAGTTCCCTTGTGGTACAAAATGGTTGAGCGGTTTGGCATTGTTTTTATGAGATATATATACATATTTATGTTCCTGTTGGTTTCATGGTTGAGAGGATATTGATGAAGTTATGAGAAAAATACAGTTTCTTATTTATAATTGTTGAGACAAAAATATGGTGAAAGGCTTGGCCTAAATATTGAAATTTATGAATAAATTGATATGAGATGTCTGGTGGGAGCGAGTTGCACGCCACAACAAGGAGTGATAAGGGTGGACAAGTGGGATCGGTTTGCACGCCGCAATGGGAGTAATAAGGGTGATATATTTAGGGAGGAGCAATAAGGGTGGACAGGTGGGAGCGGGTTCACGCCGCAACAAGGAGCAATAAGGGAGGACATTTATATTTCTACTGAATTTCAAAGAAAATAAAGATTTGAAAGGCTTAAATGTTTATTTTACTATTCTTCATATTTTCGGCACTATTTTTATTTAAAGTTAAAGTTTTGAAACTTAGAAATTATTTGAGGATTGGTTACAGATGAGGCTTGGAAAAGGCGGATGAGTTATTTATTGTTGTTGCAGTACTTAATTATTTGTTTAGATTTCCTTCTTACTTTATATAGATTATTGTCACGGGTTATATTGCTAAAGCCCCGTCGTAGCCTTGTCACTACTTCGTCGAAGTTAGGCTCGGCACTTACTCAGTACATGGGGTCGGTTATACTGATACTACACTCTGCACTCTTTTGTGCAGATCCAGGCACCGGCCAGCTGTAGAGATATTTAGAGCGGCTGTTCATTTATTCGGAGACACGAGGTATATCTGCCAGCATTCACAGATCCTGAGAGTCTTCTCCTATTTTCATAAACGCTGTTTAATTATATTCAGAACAGTTACATTATTTCTTTCAGCCAAGTATTTGTAGTATTCTTTAGTAGTTCGTGAATTGTGACACCAGACCCTAGGGTAGTCTTAGAGTTATTTATATATAATTAGTTTGTGGCTCGTTTTATTTAATTTTTCATTATTTTATCTCTGGAAATTATTCATCGAAAACCAATAAATTCAGTTTACTTTAGATTATTTTATTATGTCTAAATGAATAAATAATGCAAAGTAATTAATTGAATTCTAACGTTGGCTTTCCTAGCAAGTGTGGTGTTAGGCGCCATCACGATCCCTAAAGTTGGGACTTTGGGTCGTGACAAGTTGGTATTAGAGCACTAGGTTTCTTAGGTCTCACAATTCACGAACAAACTTGGTAGAGTCTGAAGGATCGGTGTGGAGACGTATGTACTTATCTCTCAGAGGCTATGAAGTTAGGAACAATTTCACTTCTATTCTACTCTATCGTGCAAATTTATTCTACCATTTATGATTGAACTTGTCTATTCTTTTCCTCTTAAAAATCTCGAAAACACGCAAAGCGTCTACAACCGGACAAGAGATGAAGCCCCAATGACAGCTATAATTAGGAGAAGAGACAGAAGCAGAGCTCAGTTTAGAGCTCGAACCTCGACACATATTGTAGAATATCTAGTGGATCTAGAAGCGGAGGTTCAAGCTCAGACGGTACATGTTGGACTAATTCAGATTCTAAAAGGATTTATAGCTACTCCAGTATTGCATAACATGGGAATAATTTGAAGGCAACAGGATTGATTTATATGAGCTGTGAAGTTTAACATTGTGTATTATCAAACGTTGTGACCTAGGACTTCATGCCAAGTGGGGGAGTCCACCGTCAAGGAATAGATTGCGGGGTCATGTGTTATATCAGTTTTGGCTTGGAATGTATAAGTTCTGAGATTTTTCAAGAGATAAAGCTGGGACTTGCGGTCGTGATGGCGTCGGACACCATCGTCATGCAAGCCAATCATTAATTATTTAAATAAATACATGTTTTAACATTTTTGAAATCATTACCTTTAACTTATTACGTAGTAACTAAACAAAAATCCGTTAAGTAAATACGACAGTCTAATATTCTATTTTTATAAAATACATCTCATACACATCCCCCAGAACCCGGTGTCACAGCATGAGCAATTTCTAAGAATTTATACAATCATTACAAAGTTTGTCCGAGATACAAATTGGACAATGGAATTTAAAACAAAATGAATACAATATGAGGGAGACTCTGTCAGCTGCGGATCGCCTCCGGATGATACAGCTCGCCTAAGTCTCCAAACCAGCCACATCGCTGTGAAAGTACCTGTGCAATAAAAATGCACAGCAAGTGTAGCATGAGTACGAAAATAACGTGTACTCAGTAAGTCGCCCGCCTAACCTCAGAGAGGTAGTGACGAGAGGTCGAATTAGACACTTTCTAGAGGTCAATTTAGTATATTCAAGTGAGACACTAAGCATGAATGTCATAGACAATTTATTAAAATCAGGAAAAAATAGTATCAACTCCTTCCACATTTAACACTTTAAATCTTCGTCACTCAGTTGACAATTTAAATCACAACCAGGGATAAGAAACATCAGTCTTATTTCACATTTTACATATCAATTCTCCTTCCTCATAACTGGCCATTAAAACTTCCTTAGGCCGATAAACAAGTATAAATCACAGCAAATACGCAGTAAATATCATGCGCAAGCAATGTCGAGGGTCGACGGCCCGAACCAACATAAACATAAACCGTGCACTACCGAGGGTTGAATGGTTCGAACCATAGATGCATCTATTTTCCCTGCTCGCGAATCAATCATGCGATGTGGTCAACATAATAATAATAAGGCTAACCTGCTCGCGAATCATACCTGCGACTCAGGTGCTCATATGTACACGTATTCACTTAATAAATTCGCATTTTTATCAAGAAAATAGCTCCTCGGGAAATGATAAAATCCTCTTAAAGGAACACAAAAAAAATAGCATTTAAATCTTTATTTTGAAACTCATTTTCCAAGTTTAATAATATTCAATAATATAACCTTATCAGGTATACAATTATCCACGGAGGAAATCAATTCTCCTTCTAGATGATTAAGAAAATGAACTCTAGTCTTCTTATATATTCAATTACTATTTCAATTATATTAGCAGTCTAGTATTACTGGCAAGATCGCAGGTACAATAGGTAAGGCATGCTAGTGTGTCCTAGACTACCCGGACATGGAATAATAGCAGCTACGCGCGGACTCCCCTCACCTCATGCGTACGTAGCCCCCAAAAATAGTAGCACTTATTCAGTTAGTTCGCCTATGGGGACAATTCCCCCTCACAAAGTTAGAAAGGAGACTTACCTCGCTCCGAAATTCCATAACCGGCTTCCAAGCCCTTCCGGCGACTCCAATGGATGCACAACATCCCAAAACTATCCAAATAACGACAAACCAATGAAAATATACTCTAATATTTGTTAACAATTCAAATTATATAAATTCCCATCTCCGCTCAAGGAATTGACCAAAATGCCCTCGAGCCCACATGCCCGGATTCCGAAATTTCTCGAAGATAAATTCTACCCATAGCTTTACTAACTCAATCATACAATGTACTCTAATTTTCATGCTCAAATTCATGGTAAAAGTCCAAAATTCCAAATTCTAGGTCTTCCCCAAAAATCCTAAATTTATACTAATTTTTCATGTCTAAATCCATGTAAGATCACATATTTAACTCAAAATAGGAAGAAACACTTACCTAGTGTTGCTTGGTGAAAATCCCTCCTTGAGCTCTCCAAAATCGTCCAAACCAAATGAAAGAAATGAAAGAAATGGGCCAAAACTCGTGTTTAAAACAATCTGTCCAGGCTTCATCGAGTTGTACCTTGCGTTGTGCAGGTTGTACATCCTATTACAATTTTCCCTTGTTGTACACCTTCTGTTAAAACGTCTATAACTCCTTGTAGAAATATTTAAATGACAAACAGTTTGAAGATTAGAAACTAAACTCAAATTTTGATAGGTTGTACACCATATAACTCTTTATATATTCCGAGATATGAGCTTCTAAAGTAGGCTCCATGCATCAGAAAATTCTGTCGAAATTGCTGCACCATCCATCTTCAATTGATCATAACTTTCTGATAAAATTTCCAAATCATGAATGGTTTAACTTTCTGGAAACTAGAATGCAAGAGCTACAACTTTTAGGTTTTGAAAATTTTCAGATTCCTTATATATTGTTATATATACGCCTCCAAAGTTAGCTCTTTGATGCATCAGTTGCTGTCCAAAACAGATTTGCAGCAGAAATTTCAACAGCTATTTTGGCCCGAAATCCATTTCGTTAACCTTCCGAAATCCACCCGAGGCCCTCGGGACCTTAACCAATTATACCAACATGTCCCAAAACATGATACGAACTCGCTCGAGGCCTCAAATCACATCAAACAACGTCGAAATCATGAATCGCACTCCAATTCAAGCTTTATAAACTTTGAAATTTCAAACTTCTACATCCGATGCCGAATCTATCAAATCACGTCCGATTGACCCCAAATTTTTCACAGAAGTAATATTCGACCTTACGGACCTGCTCCAACTTTCGAAATTGGAATCCGATCCCGATATCAAAAAGTCAAACTCTCGGTCAAACTTCTCAAAAACCTTCAAATTTCTATCGTTAGCCAAATTACTTCAAAATGACCTACGGACATCTGAATTTACTTCCGATCGCGCTCCCAACACCAGAATCACCATACGAAGCTATCCCCAGACTCGGAATCCCAAATGGACATCTATAACACTGAACTGCCTTACAGCCCAAATTTATGAAATTCTTCTAAAATGCTATCTTCCATAATATGCGCCGAAATGCTCCCGGGTTATCCAAAGCCCTATCCGGACATACGCTCAAGTCTGAAATCATCATACGAACTTGCTGGAACCTTCAAATCCTGATTCGGAGGTCGTTTACTCAAAAATCCAATCTTAGTTGATTCTTCCGACTTAAGGCTTCTGAATTGAGAATTTTCTTCCTAAATTGACTCCAAACTTCCTGAAATTCAGTTCCGACCACACCTACAAGTAATAATACTTGAAATAAATTTGTTCATGACCTCAAACTACTGAAGGACGCGCTAGAGCTCAAAACGACCGGTCGGGTCGTTATAGTCTACCTCCTTAATAACCCTATACCTCAGTACCAAAGGAGTTATCCAAACAACTTTAAATCTAAAGAAGGTCTACTCAGCACGGAAGTCACAGTTCGGATTTTGGGGTGCTCCAGAGGGAGTACAATGATTAACAAGCTTCTAGACTACATGGTTCGTGCCAAGATTTATCGATATAGAGCTCTACTTTTGTGATTATTGTGTGTCAATAGAGATGAGAGTTACCCCAAAAGAAGAACGAAGAGTATATGAATAAGTGGAGTAGCTCAGTGGTGTTGAGTCAACATGGTAAAGGAGAAATTGGTCCCCGGTGGTTGAGGCAAGCCTACGAAGAGGACGACCAGCCAGTGCAACACCAACTACTTGACTCAGTTCTCATAAATGCTTTTGAAATATTTGCTTCTCAGACTCTCCATAATACGTGACGCATAAGGTTTGAACGGTTGCGTCAGGTCATATGACGGTGTCAGAATATGCCATCAGGTTTGATAAGTTAGCCCGTCATACTCCTACTTCGGTTCAGATAGCCAGAGAGCAAGTTCATAGACACATTAAAGGACTCAAATGTGATTGTAAAATTTTTGTACGACTTAGGACAGGTTGATACTTTATTTCGTCTAGTGGTAGAAATTGTCCTAGACTTGGGAGAGTCATATTTCATCAGATCACTCTGGCTACGTGCCCCATTGCAGTTACAACTCAACTTACATGACCAGCTAGGGGAAAAGGGGTTGGAATATCGAAGGCGGAGGTCAGACTCCTAGAGGTGGAGACCCAGCCTGTTGATATACTTTCTATGGTATGACTGAGGTCGCTATATCGGATAGTGTCATTACATTTATAATTTCTAGTTATTATAAAGTGGCAAATTTCCTTAACTTGATTCGGTTATGAGTATCTAAGAAAGTTCTCCTAATATGCTCCACTCATAGGTGAGCTTCGTAAACCTGAAATCTACCTATGTGAATACTTGTATTGAGAGATTCTATGGAGATAGCTATGTCTATCATTACGCGTTGTAATTTATTTAACGGAAAATATTTAAAAGAATAAAATGGAATGTTTTGATTGTCATGATGTGCATATTACTTGTGATTCAGAACTGAGGACGAGATCCTCACGTTTTAATATGATTTGGTCTGTTTAAATCGGGCTACGAGCTGCGGTGGAAGTTATATAAGGACGAGGTCCTTGTGATGAAAATTCTTGTGCTTAAATTCTCTCTTGTGAAATTAAAATTTGTGCTATAGTACTAATAAGGAGTCATGCCTGTTAGGTTTATTTGAATTTTTTTGTATAAAATTATTTGTGCATAATTTGCCAAATTCGTGTTATAATTATTGAGTTTTAATCTACGAGGTAGGTGCCCATCCATATGGCGTTAAATGAAACATGTTAATTCAGGTAGATAATTATGAGTTCTTCAAGCGTCGCATCTCGTTGTCAGTATTGTGAAGGTTTAAAAGGACATTATTGTTAACGTGAAGTTATTTGATGATTCTGCAATTGATTATGAGCAACTATTAAGATCATATTGAACCAAAAGAGTGTTCCATTTAAATGGTCGGACGAGTGTAAGGCGAGCTTTCAAAAGCTCAAGACAGCTATGACTTCAGCGCTAGTATTGGTGTTATCATCAGGTTCAGGATCTTTCACGGCATATTGTGATGTTTCCCGTGTTGGGTTGGGAGCGGTATTGATGCAAGAGGGCAGGGTGATAGCATATGCGTCTCAGCAGTCAAAGATTCATGAGAAGAATTATCCCGTCCATGACTTAGAAGTGGCAGTCATTGTTCGTGCATTGAAAATATGGAGGCACTGTATTTATGGCATGCCATGTGAGGTTTACACGGATCATCGTATCCTCCAGTACTATTTTCAAGAAAAATGATCTTAATTTGAGACATAGGAGATGGTTAGAGTTGTTGAAGGATTATGACGCCTTATATTGCATCATCCGGGAAAGGCCAATGTGGTGGCCGATGCATTGAGTGGGAAGGCAGTAAGTATGGGCAGCCTTGCATGTATTCCAGTCGGTGAGAGACCGTTAGCTTTAGATGTTCAGACTTTGGCTAATCAGTTCTTGAGGTTGGATATTTCGCTCAGTAGTGTTCTAGCTTGTACAACCGCTCGGTCTTCTCTAATTGAGCGTATTCGAGAGCGGTAGGATGATGACCCGCATTTGATGGTTCTTAGGGACACAGTTCGGCGCGGTGGTTCCAAGCAGGTTACAGTTGGAGATGATAGTGTTTTGAGGATGCAAGGTTGTATATGTGGGCCTAATGTTGATGGCCTTCGTGATTTGATCCTTGAGGAGGCTCGCAGTTCTAAGTATTCCATACACCTAGGTGCAGCAATGTACCAGGACCTGAGGCAGCATTATTGGTGGAGAAGGATGAAAAAGGATATTGTTGCGTATGTGACTCGTTGCTTAAATTGTTAGCAGGTAAAATATGGGCATCAGAGACCCGGTGGGTTGCTACAGCAGATAGAGATTCCTGAGTGGAAGTGGGAGTGTATTACTATGGACTTCGTTGTTGGAATTCCACGGACTCAGAGGAAATTTGACGCAGCTTGGGTTATTGTGGATAGGATGACTAAGTCAGCACATTTCATTCATGTGGCAAGTACTTATACTTCGGAGCGGTTGGCTGAGTTATATATTCGAGAGGTTGTTCTCCTTCACGGTGTGCCCGTGTCTATCATTTCTAATCGAGGTACGCATTTTACCTCGCACTTTCAGTTGAGTTAAGCACTGCATTTCATCCTCAGACGGACGGGCAGTCCGAGCGTACCATTCAGATATTGGAGGATATGCTCCACGCTTGTGTTATTATCTTTGGAGGTTCGTGGGATCAGTTCTTTCCGTTAGCGGAGTTTGCTTATAATAATAGTTATCAGTCGAGCATTCAGATGGCTCCCTATGAGGCATTATATGGTAGACGGTGTAGATCGCCAGTCGGATGGTTTGAGCCGGGAGAGGCTCGGTTATTGGGTACAGACTTAGTTCAAGAGGCCTTAGACAAGGTCAAGATTATACAGGATCGACTTCGTACAGCTCAGTCTAGGCAAAAGAGTTATGCCGACCATAAGGTTCGTGATGTGGCATTAATGGTTGGAGAGAGAGTTTTAATTTGGGTATTGCCCATGAAGGGTGTTATGAGATTTGAGAAGAAGGGTAAGTTGAGCCCTAGGTATATCGGGCCATATGAGATTCTTGATAGAGTGGGGGAGGTATCTTATAGACTTGCGTTGCCTCAAGGGTTATCCTCAGTTCATCCGGTATTTCATGTATCTATGCTCCGGAAATATCATGATGACCCGTCCCACGTGTTAGACTTCAGCTCTATCCAATTAGGCAAATATTTGACTTATGAGGAGGAGCCGGTAGCTAATCTAGACCGGCAGGTTCGTCAGTTAAGATCAAAGGGTTACCCTTCAGTTCGAGTGTAGTGGAGGGTTTCAGCCTGTTGAGGCATCTACTTGGGAGTCCGAGTCGGATATGCAGAGTAGATATCCCCACTTGTTCGCCATTTCAGGTAATTTTCTAGGTCCGTTCGAGGACGAACGTTTGTTTTAGACGGGGAGATTGTGATGACTCAAGGGGTCATTTTATGAATTTAGACTTAGTTATAGGCTTAATAGCCCTAAAAAGATTAATTTTAAACACCTCGATTTGCGTGCACAGTCCGGGCGTGAAACTGGAAAGCTTTTATGTGAAGATATGAGAAATAGTAATTTCTAGAGTTAAAATTTGATAAAAGTTGACTCTGGTCAACATTTTGAGAAAATGGACCCGGATCTGTGTTTCGACGATCCCGGAAGGTCCGCAGTAAAATATGGGACTTGGGCGTATGCCCAGAATTGAATTCCGAGGTCCAAATCCGTAGAAATCAATTTTTGAAAGAAATTATTTTGCTGAATTATTAATGAAATAAAGAAATGAATTAACGTTTGAAATCGTTGGTATCGGGCCCGTATTTTGGTTTCAGAGCTTTATATAGTTTTGTTATGATATTTAAGCCTTGTCTGCGAAATTTGTTGAGAATCGGAATTTATTTGACGTGATTCGGACGTCCGGTTAATAAATACTGAACTTTAAGTGTTCTTGAGAAAAATAATGAGTTTTGAGGTTTAATTCATAGCTTTACATGTTATTTTCATGATTTGATCACACGAGCAAGTCCGTATGATGCTATAGACTTTCGTGCATATTTGGTGTAGAGCCCTGAGGGCTCGGGTGAGTTTCAAATAGGTTTGGGTTGTGTTGCGCTCGTTCTTTCTTATGCTTCGACGTTGTTTCTTCAAGCATAAATAATACCATATTGAACAATGAGCTCCAATTTCTGTTTTGAATGAAGTATTAGATCCGTATCGTAATTACGGACCCGTAGCAAAAAGAATCATCAAATTTGGACATCGTATGAGGATTTTATGGTTATTTTACTAAAGCCAGATTCTTCAGGTTAATTACGAAATTGCCACTGACGACGTATTAAAAATCTGCACTATTTGCAAATATTAAAACTTACATATCTCCTTCATTATAAGGTCAAATTGAGTGATTCAAAAGCCTAACTTGACTAGAATTTCAGAAGGAATCCATTGAAGGCATTAAAATTGAGTTTCAGGATCGTTTGGCATGATAAACAAGGCAGAATAGCTGGCACAAAAATATATATAAAACGCGCAGACTTCTTCTTCTTCAAATTTTCAAACCCCACAGCCCTAGAAACGAATTTCTTCACCAAATATCATCCCCAAGTCATAGGTAATCAATTCTAAACTTTACTCTTTCAATTAATCATTGTTTTTCATCACTTTTAAATCAAAAACTAAGAATTTTCATGGTAAAAATTGAGTGTTTAGGTAGAATTAGGGAATTTTGTAAAAATCGAATATTTACCTCGAATTGAGGTTGGATTTCGAAACTAATTGTATATTTGGATTTGTGGGTAAATGGGTAAACGTAATTTGGTCCGAACCCCGAGTTTAGACCAAGCGGGCCCTGGATCGGGTTTTCACTTTTTTTGAGGAAACTTAGGAAAAATTATGTTTTTCACTAAAGTAAGTTCTTTAGCATTAATTGATGATATTGAGTTCATTATGAGTAGATTCGAGTAAGTAAGAGCAAGATTCTAAAGGAAAATCTATAATTGAGAAGTGAGTGGCCTACGAAATTGAGGTAAGTGTTTGGTCTAATTTTGACTTGAGGGAATAGAAATGCCCACTTGTTTGCTATGTGAAATACATGTGTGTGGTGTATAGGTGAGGTGACGAGTATCTATGCACTACCAAGTTGCCTGTTAAACATGATCCATTTCTAGTTCCCAACTTAATTGATTCTTGTCTTAATTGTTCTATGTTCATTATTGTTTCTATGACTACTTGGCCTTGTTATTTTGTTGTTAAATATTGTTGTGGTTATTTTGGAAAGAGTATTGGTTTTTAGCTGGTTCTCTTGTGGTACAAAACAGTTGAGCGGTTTGGCATTGTTTTTACGAGATATATATACATATTTATGTTCCTATTGGTTTCATGGTTGAGAGGATATTGATGAAGTTATGAGAAAAATACAGTTTCTTATTTATAATTATTGAGACAAAAATATGGTGAAAGACTTGGCCTAAATTGTGAAATTTATGAATAAATTGATATGAGATGTCAGGTGGGAGCGGGTTGCAGCCGCAACAAGGAGTAATAAGGGTGGACAGGTGGGATCCAGTTGCACGCTGCAACAGGAGTAATAAGGGTGATATATTTAGGGAGGAGCAATAAGGATGGATAGGTGGGAGCGGGTTGCATGCCGCAGCAAGGAGCAATAAGGGAGGACATTTATATTTCTACTGAATTTCAAAGAAAATAAAGATTTGAAAGGCTTAAATGTTTATTTTACTATTCTTCATATTTTCGGCACTACTTTTATTTAAAGTTAAAGTTTGAAAACTTGAAACTTATTTGAGGATTGGTTATAGATGAGGCCTGAAAAAGGCGGCTGAGTTATTTTATTGTTGTTGCAGTACTTAATTATTTGTTTAGATTTCCTTCTTGCTTTATATAGATTATTGTCACAGGTTATATTGCTAAAGCCCCGCCGTAGCCTCGTCACTACTTCGTCGAGGTTAGGCTCGGCACTTACTCAGTACATGGGGTCGACTGTACTGATACTACACTTTGCACTCTTTTGTGCAGATCCAGGCACCGACCAGCTGTAGAGATATTTAGAGCGGCTATTCATTTATTCAGAGACACGAGGTATATCTACCGGCATTCGCAGATCCCGAGAGTTTTCTCCTATTTTCATAAACGTTGTTTAATTATATTCAGAACAGTTACATTATTTCTTTCAGCCAAGTATTTGTAGTATTCTTTAGTAGTTCATGAATTGTGATACCAGACCCTAGGGTAATCTTAGTTATTTATATATAATTAGTTCGTGGCTCATTTTATTTAATTGTTCATTATTTTATCTCTGGAAATTATTCATCGAAAACCAATAGATTCAGTTTACTTTAGATTATTTTATTATGTCTAAATGGATAAATAATGCAAAGTAGTTAATCGAATTCTAATATTGGCTTGCCTAGCAAGTGTGGTGTTAGGCGCCATCACGATCCCTAAGGTTGGGAATTTGGGTCATGACAATAGAAAAGGCCCATCTGAAGCTAACGAAATAGGCATATGAAGCCAACATTGAAGACCATCTGAAGCTAAGGATCTTTAGTAATTCAACCAGAGATTTCGTAGTAATGTAAGTAACGTGAATTTTACAATTTAAGGAAGTACGGTGTCAACCTTCTCAAAAATATCACACGGATTTTTCCCTACTCTAGGTATGTTAAGGTTAAGCCCTTCCTTCATTTCGACATGATCCCGTAATACCAAAAATCTGGGAAATTATGCCGAATTGTAATGATGTAGAAATTGTTTATGCAGTGGAAAATAATACGGGAACAATAATATGCGGATTATTATGTAAGGATTTCCTAATTGAAGATATTATTATGTAAGGATTTACTAATTGAAGGTGTTGAGATACCTTTATTACTAACACACGGATACTTTTACGATTTTGGCATAAGTTATACCAAAGTGTAAAATAACCATGGTTTAGTTAACGAGCATAAGCTTACAAACACCATATGTCATTACTTAAAAAAGCATAATTAAATCATAAGGAAATCCATTACATGAGTTGATGATGAGATATCAAGAGAAATTCATATTCCGGAATTTATGTATATTTTTCTACTCTCATAAGTTACAGTTTTCTCCGTTATCGGGACTTCATATTCAATTGAGTATTGTGTTGTTCAAGTTAAGAGAGACGAGAGCCTATATATACAGTATTACAGTATTTTCATTACCATCGAGCTATAATCGATGGGCAGGCCCCTATTGGGCAGCCTCTGATCAGATGGTAAGTTATATACCGAGCCTACTGTGGCCGAGCGCCTATGAGCGAGCCCAGCATGCCCGAGATACAGAGCCTAGTATGGCCGAGCGCCTATGAGCGAGTCTACTACGATAGAGCAGATATATATATATATATATATATATATATATATATATATATATATATATATATATATATATATATACTGAGCCTTATAAGGCCGGACATCTATTTTACTTACTATATTGAGAGAGTTAGGTCAGTATCAGCAGGTAAGCATACCTTCAGATTATCTTTGACTGTCAGTTGCTTTCAGTTATTATATTATTAGTTCGGTTTCAGCTTTCAGTTATATTATTGCCTTGCATACTCGGTACATTATTTCGTACTGACGTCCCTTTTTTCTAGGGACGCTGCATTTCATACGTGCAGGTTCAGACAGACAGACGGGTAGACCTCCTCAGTAGGTGTTGCCCGAGTTCAGCTTTATCGGTAAACTTCACGTCTCTCGGAGTTTCCGGGTCTAGAAGTTTTGTGTACATCTTGTGTATATATGTATATAGGCTATGGGCAGGTCGGGGCCCTGTTCCGATCATGGTACATCCATCAGTAGAGGATGGTAAACATATCTTGTCAGTTAGTGCAGTATGTTGGGCTTGTAGCCATTGTATGTATATTTTGTTGGCTTGTCAGCTGTAGTAGTTATGACGGCCTTGCCGGCCCAGCTTTATATTGACATTTGTATTAGCAAACAGATGTTTGTATTAGCACAGAACATAGAAGAAGCAAATAAGGCAGATGCATTAGCTGGTTAGATTAACAATAGCCTTAATAATATGTATAGTCCGATCCGAAATCCGAAATATTTATCCAATCCAAACTTTAAAATCCGATCCGATATTAATTCGGATTGTATTTTGTAGAATTCGAAATCCAAAATGTGCTAAATCTGATCCGATCCGATCCAATCCATGCACAACCCTAGTTGGGAGGTCACTTATTATTCTCGTCCTTTCTTCTCGGTTACCTGCCATGTTAGGATTTGTGTACACAAAGAAAGAAGATCTTATTTTTTCCTCTTTTTTTTTTTTTTTTTTTACGTTAGTGACTAATGGTAGTTGTAGATCTAGAAGAAACCAAAAGTTTTAACTAAGAAACTCCTCACAAACGGCACCAAATTGTTTGACCAAAAGATATGTATCTTGGCTCAAATAATTAAATTTAAGTCATTTGGGGTTAAACTTAGTTAACAATAATATTTATAGATGAAACTTTCAAGGGTGCAATAAGCAATAGATGGGTTCGGATAGATAATAATGACATCATGCAATAACAATTCTAAAAAGCATAAGCAATAATGTAGCATTCAATAGCAATGAATAAATAAATGATATTTAAGCAAATAGGAGGAATGATTCACTCAATAAAGGATGAAATAGATGGATGTTCCTCCTAACAATGATGAATGACAGACAAATCCTTGAATATTCCAGTTATTCTCGAATCTGATGGAAAAACATAGAATATTAAAAATAAGAATCTTGGTAAAAATGTGGTGTTTGTATCTTAGCAAGAGAGAGAATCTTTTTGTCGAAGTGAGTTCTTGCAAGTGAATATTACATGCCCCTATCATTATGGTTTTTTTTCTATATGTATGGGACATGTTCCTAAGAAACCTTAATAGTACAAGTCCAAAGAATATCTACTAGAATATTTTCTTTTAATACCTTATCCTGAGAAACTAGCCGTTAGAGCTCTCATCAACGATATTCAACTTCGACCCTTGTTGTTATCTCGACTACGACTTTTATCGACATCTCGTCTACGGCTCATGTCGCCACTTCAGCCAAGGACTTTGCTACTTCTTTGACACCAACGACAACTCGAGAATTTCTTTTTTAGTATTATCTTGCCTGAAATATTATAAGGGTAGATTTTGACTCATACATTCAATATTTTCCCTTTTATAACAGCAACAATAAATTATGTACCATCTTAATATCAACCTGTCTTTTATTCTTGTCAGGTCATCAAAGTGGCATTTCTGGTGGCAACTTGCAAACTTCTATAAATTTCTTCAAAAGAAAAAAATGAAGGTTAATCCCATACACGCGGTTGGAATTTGGACTGAACTAATTCAAAGATCAAATGAAGCATGAAATGCTGATCTTCCTAGCCCGCCAAATCAAATTGGGGTTTTTAATCAATATAAATATAATTGAAAAACAAAAAAATAAAGATTGAGAAGAGTGTTGTATTTATATTTGAAAGACAGATGGGTTAAATCAATGAGGAATAATTTAATAAATGTAAATTTTTGGCATGGGTATATTTGTATTAGAAAAATTAATGTATTCCTCGGCTTGAGAAATTGTAACTTCTTTTTATATATAAAACAGATTGACTATTTGTGTAAAAATTTCAAAATTTTTGTAGCTTCCAAAAATTTGAAAAAATTGACATCATATAACAATACATAACATGAATTGGCAATTTTTTAGCCTTACATTAGGTTTGGCAAAGATAGCCCCAAATAATTGGCATTATATAGCCAAATCCTAAAAAGACTACTCTTTTTCTCTCTAAAAAAAATCACTCGCTTATTTTGGCTTCCCTCCCCCTTTCTCTCCTTGTATTTCTTCGTCTATCTCTTCTCTTTCGCTCTCATAGTTTAGCAACAATTGTTGCAAATTATGCAAAAATATTAGTGGGATTAAAAGGTAAGTTTGATCTCACATCAGAAAAAATCAGAAGCAAAAACTAAGAGAGAAAAAATATATTTTAACTTTGTTTTTCTTCACTTTTTTTTTGGTTGGATTGAACGAGTGGGTGAGATTGAAATTGGTTGAAAATACCTAAACGAGGCTATATACAAAATTTGAGCTACATTAGAAGTGATTTAGACTGGTTTCAGGTAAAAAAAAATCAGACTTAAAAATCCAACTGTGACACGTGTATATCACGTTGTATATCGTGTACATCAATGTATATCACAGATAGGTTTTTAAGGACGTCTATGTATATCAATTTTTATATAGTGTATACAACATAATTTTTTAATGGATGCTCGTGTATATCACATTGTATATCGTATATATAACACAATTTTCCATGGATATATACATATACACATGATATTCATGAGATATCACTGATGTACATAGAGATATACACGTGACACAAAAGAGGATACACATGTGAAGTCGTGTTTAACTTGAGTTTTCAATCTGAAATGTGTTATACAAAGAAGAAAAATAAAATTTTAATATATTTTGTCGATATACACATTATTAATTTGTTATACACGATGATATGAAAATATTATAATTACTAATGTATTATATATATATTTGGATATACATATAAAAACTAAAAAAAATAACTATTTAATATATATTTACGGGTTATTTGATGTCAATATCTATAACTAAGGCTATTTTCTACCATGAGTACATTATCATGCCAAAATGATGAAACAGGCTATAACCTAGATTGGTCCAATCCTTCTTTGTATCTCCACATGGGCCATCTCGGTGCATTGGACTCATGGAGATGTTGTAACGCCGAAATATTTAAGTCACGTGCGGTGGGACCCGCATCCCTAATAAAATCACGTGATAATGACAGCTTCTTTGTTTCCGACTTCCTTCTAATTCTAGTACTAGTACTTGTTTGCCACTTACAGCAGTTTAACGAGTATCGGAATTTACGAGGATTTTGAGGCACGGCTGAAAGCTAATTCCTGCATATTTCTGATTCTTTTTACTTTCGTAACTCTTCTTTTTCTCTCTGTTTTGCTGCTTTTATATACTGATTATTTGGTGATTCTAAAGTCCTTTCTTATTCTTAAATCACTTCCCGTTCAGTTGCTGAAAGATAGAGATCAGGCTTTCTAAATGAGATTGAGTTCCACGAATATGCAGGCTAGAAAGATGCTATTTGCTGCTATTCTATCTATTTGTGCATCAAGTTCGAAGAAGATCTCAAATGCGCAATGGGGGGTAATACGAGGTGACTGATAGCATTACATTATAAGAATAGAAAGAGATGTTAAAAAGAACAACTATGGAGACTTGGATTACTTAACAACATTACTTATATAGTTATAGTAAATCCCTTCTCTTCCTCAAGCTAGTACCA